>ML301478.1:0-80755 GCA_005239505.1 Nicotiana paniculata
TGGGACTGCGGGTTAGATTCCCGATAGATCCCCCTGCACATTTACTTTGGGACTGCGGGTTCGGTTCCCGATAGATCCCCCTGCACATATGATGGACTACGGTACGATATCCCGGGAGATCCTTCGAATATACACATATGATGGACTACGGAACGGTATCTCGGGAGATCCACTGGACAATATAGAAAAGGACTACTGGACGGAATCCTGGGAGATCCTCATTGTTACCATTTTTATTGAGCTGTACATATTCTGCGTTTACTCCGCTCTTTGTGTTTTCGGGTTATTGCCTTGTTTAACCTGTCTTATTTCACTATTGTACTCATTATTACTGCCTGTTTTCATACTGTAAATTCCTATTATATTGTTTAACTTCAGTAGGGCCCTGACCTTCCTCGTCACTACCCGACCGAGTTTAGGCTTGGCACTTACTGAGTACCGCTGTGGTGTACTCATGCCTCTTCTGCGCATGTTTTTCATGTGCAGATCCAGGTACCTCCACCCAGGCGCACTATCCCCGAGGTTGAGAGACCTAGCAGAGACTTCGAGATACATCTGTCGCGTCCGCAGACCAGGAGTCTCTATCTTATTCCAGCTTTAGTGGAAAGTTTTTCCTTCCTTACAGTTGTTTAGACATTCTGGAGTTAGAGCCGTGTATTACATTTCTGTTAGCCTGTGTTTCCCGTGAGTTTTCGGGTTTTGGGGTGATATTGTAGACTTCTGCATTATTTTTGAGGTGTATATGCCGAGCGGCATTTATATACAGTCTTTCTTTTAGATTTGTTCAGTTTTTACTTAATTATTCTGCAATTTATGTTGTTTTTTTTTCGCATTGTTAGGCTTACCTAGCTATAGGGACTAGGTGCCATCACGACATGTTCACGGAGGGAGAACTGGGGTCGTGACATAGCCACAAAGTAGAACTCTCTAAAAGATAGACATTCACTCTAAATAGATTTCTATTTATAACACTCCCCCTTGAATGTCTATTCAATAAATAATGTGTCTCGTTAAAACCTTAACTAAAATAAAACCCAATGGAAAAAAAAATTCTAGAAAAGGGAAAAGAGTACACATGTTTAGAAATGCACCTTTTGGTTGCCTCGTTAAAAACCTTGCAAGAAAAACCCAGTGGGACAAAACTTTTTAAGGGAAAAAGAGTGCAACGCGCATTAACTCCCCCTGATGAGAGCATCAATTCACATCCTTGAGCCTTCGCATCCCGATCTTGTACACTAACTTCTTGAAGGTTGACGTCGGAGATTTTGTGAACAAATCAGTCATATTATCACTTGAACGAATTTGTTGCACATTGATATCACCATTCTTTTGAAGATCATGTGTGAAAAATAACTTTGGTGAAATGTGTTTTGTCCTATCTCCTTTTATGAATCCTCCCTTCAATTGTGCTATGCATGCTGCATTGTCTTCATACAAAATCGTGGGTACTTTGTCACACTTCAAACCACATTTATCTCGAATAAGATGTATTATGGAACTCAACCACACACATTCTCGATTTGCTTCATGAATAACAATTATCTTTGCATGATTAGATGAAGTAGCCACGATCGATTGCTTAGTCGATCACCAAGATATGGAAGTGCCTCCACAGGTAAACACATAACATGTTTGAGATCGGGCCTTATGTGGATCAGATAAATACCCAGCATCGACATAACCAACAAGATTAAGACTGCAATTATTTCCATAAAATAAGCCCATATCAGTAGTTCCTTTTAGATACCGTAATATGTGTTTGATTCCATTTCAATGTCTCCTTGTAGGAGCAGAGCTATATCTTGCTAAGACATTAACTGAAAAAGTTATGTCACGCCTTGTAGTGTTGACAAGAAACATTTGTCATGACCCAAATCCCAACCTCAGGGATCGTGATGGCGCCCAACACCACACATGCTAGGGAAGCCAATGTTAGAAGTCGATTAACTAATTTCCTTGATTAATTACTTGAGCATAAATAAATAAATTTTAATTGCTCTAATTAAAACAATTCCCAACAGAAACAAAATAAAATGATAACAATGACCATTTAAATAAAACGGATCACAAACTAATTATGTAAATAACTCTAATACTACCCCAGGGTCTGGTGTCACAATCCACGAACTACTAAAGAATACTACAAATAATGGCTGAAAGAAATAGTGCGACTGTTCTGAATAATATAAAACAGTGTATGTAGAAATGGGAGAAGACTCTCGGAATCAGCGAACGCTGGCAGATGTACCTCGTGTCTCCAAATGAATCGGGTGGTCGTCCAAGAATCCTCTACTGCTGACTAGTACCTGGATATGTGAAAAAGAGCACAAAGTATAGTATCAGTACAACCAACCCCATGTACTGAATAAGTGTCGAGCCTAACCTCGGCGAAGTAGTGACGAGGCTAAGGCGGGGCTTTAACAATAAACTTGTGATATTAATATATATATATATATATATATATATATATATGATAACACAATAAAACAATTCTACACGAACAAGAAAATATATATGAGACAATAATTATAAAACAGGAAGGAAATCTAAACACATCAATTCAAATACTGCGACAATAATAAAGTAACACAACCGCCTCTTTCAGGTTTCAGCTATAACCAATCCTCAACAATTTTCAAGTTTTCAAACTTTATCTTTGAACAAAAGTAGTGCCAAAATATGAAAATAGTAATATAAAATAGAAAGTTTCAAATCTTTGTGTTTCACAAAAAAACAAAACAGTAAAAATAAACATTTAGCTTTTCAAATCTTTATTTTCTATGAAAATCAGTAAAAATATAAATGTCCTCCCTTATCGCTCCTTGTTTCGGCGTGCAACCCGCTCCCACCTGTCCTCCCTTATTGCTCCTCCCTAAATATATCACCCTTATTGCTCCTATTGCAGCGTGCAACACGATCCCACATGTCCACCCTTATCACTCCTTGTTACAGCGTGCAACCGCTCCCACCAGACATATCATATCAATTTATTCATAAAGAATTTCACAATTCAGGCCAAGTCTTTCACAATACTGTTATTTCCACAATTTCAAACAGAAAATCATATAGCTCGTAAGCTTTAACCAATATCATTTCGCAATAAAATCAACCATAATATAAGTAAAAACTATAACACTGTCAATCCAGCTCAGTCTTTATATACTATGATAAACTCAAGAGAACATCCAACATTTTTAACACACTTACAACAACAATTGGAAGTAACTCAATGAAACCCAATAACCACGTGAACCTCAACAACTACGAAACAGTTAGACTGCATTTCTCACAACTTCCTCAATATTATCAAAACGAAACCACCAGGAACGTATATATATATATATATATATATATATAATTCGTAAAAATAATGCCAAACCTCTCAACCGTTACACATATCACAAGGAAACCAACTCAAACAACCAATACTCTTTCCAAATAATCACAACCATATCTAGAAACAGATCAACAAGGGCAAATAGTCATAGAAGCAATAATGAACATATAACAATTAACATACTGATCAAATAAGTGGGGAACGAGAAGGGGGTCATATTTAACAGACAATTTGGGGGGTGCATAGATACTCGTCACCACACCTATACACCACGCCAATGCGTGTCACATAACAAAGAAGTGAGGAGTCATATTCCCTCAAGCCAAAGTTAGACCAAACACTTACCTCAACTCCGCAGGACACTCACTGCTCAATTATTGCTTTTCGTTTTGAATTCACCTCTAATTTGGTCGAATCTAATCAAAATTAACTTAATATCATTAACTAATGCTAAAGGAACTAGCTTTATTGAAAAATATAATTTTTCCTAAGTTTTCTCAAAAAAGGTGAAAACCCAACCCCGGGCCCGCTTGGTTTAAACTCGGGGTTCGGACCAAATTACATTTACCCATTCACCCACGAACCCAAATATGCTATTAGTTTTGAAATCTGACCTTAATTTGATATAAAAATTCAATTTTTACAAAACTCCCTAATTCTACCCAAATCCTAGATTTTTACCATGAAAATTCTTTATTTTTGCTTTAAAAGTGATGTAAAATAGTAAGGAATTGAAAGAACAAGGTTTGGAATTGATTACCTATGAATTGGGGATGAAGATTGTTGAAGAAAACTCGTTTTTAGGGCTGGAACCTCGAAAAATTTGAGAAGAAAGGGTTCTGCCCGGTTTTAATTCGTTTTTATATTAGCTGGGTTGGGGCCCTATGCGATCGCGGGTAAATATGTGCGATCGCATAGGGTAAAGGGGGATGGGGTAGTGTGATAGCGAGGAGGGTTGTGCGTTCGCACAGGGTAGGGGGCTGGGGCAGTGCAATCGCGGGTAAATATGTGCGTTCGCACAGGGTTCCAAACAAGGCCTCAAACTTTACTCTGTGCGATCGCGGACTTTCCTATGCGATCGAACAAGACAAAATACCTGGACACCAGAAATGAAAAACCAGCAGTTATTTTCAAGTGTAAAACACCCCATGGCCTATCCGAAACTCACCCGAGCCCTCGGGATCTAGACAAATCATGCATGCAAGTCTAAAAACATCGTACGGACTTGCTCGTGCGATAAAATCATGTAAATAACATGTAAATCTGTCATGACTCGTTTTGCCCTCAGAAAGGTATCGTGACGACACCTAGTCTCTACGACTAGGTAAGACTAAAATTTGCGGAAAATAATAGAAAATAATAAAATAAAGACAGAAAAGAACTCAAGTAGATATAACATAGCTGCTCAGCATGTACACTTTCACTTCCTAAAACCCGGAATGTCATGATAGTCACAAGCTCTGTACTAATGCAACTCTATACAATGAAATAGTGGAAAATACATAAGTCCTCCATGCCTATACTAGAGTAGAAGGGGACTCGTGGGATTCTGCGGACGCAGCAGAATTACCTCGCGGTCTCCTGGCAGCTGCTAGAACGACTACTAGCCACGATACTGGGTGTTGGTACCTGGATATGCACATGGGAAAAACATGCGCAGGAAAGGGAGTGAGTACTCTACATTCAGTACTCCGTAAGTTCCAAGCCTAACCCCAGTCAAGTAGTGACGAGGTCAGGTTGAGGCCCTACTGAGTTTTTTAAAACAAGTCAATATACAATTTAAAATAGTGAAATATAGATAAGCAATGATAAACAGGATTAATGGAAACTGGAAGAATTAATAACGGAAAGAGAGACCTCGACTCGACACAACATATATCTCAACAGTAAATGTGCAATCAGTACACGAGGAAAGCTCCCGGATCTCAGTCTGTAGTCCCAGTTTAAATATGCTATGCAATATAGGGGGAAAGCTCTCGGATCTCCGTCCGTAGTCCCAATTTAAATATGCATTTCAGTACAGGGGGAACGCTCCCAGATCTCCGTCCGTAGTCCCAATTTAAATATGAAATGCAGTACAAGGAGAAATCTCCCGGATCTCAATCCGTAGTCCCAATTTAAATATGCAAAGCAGAAGTATGTCGGAGACGGCTTAATTAAACAATCCAGGAAAACAACAGGCAAGAATAGAGTAAAGCTACCTAAGCATGGTGCAACTAGTAGCAAATAAGAGGAAATCAAGTAAGGACAGGTAGGCATGCTAACTCTTAAGCTAACTACTCAGTTAAGACAGGAACCAGTAATATAGAAATGAAAATGAGTGATTTCATGGAAGTAAAAATAGTATTTTAGCAACAATGACCCGTGTACGCACTCGTCACCTCACGTACACGGTGTCCATGTAACAAAATCAGTATAAAAATACCTAAGGGGAAGTCCCCAACACAGAATTAGGAAAGCCACTTACCTTGACTGCGCTAATCAACTCAATACCACGAGTATCCGACTCCGGGTGGCCCAAATCTATTCAAATCGATTGCTAATGTAAATATCACTTTACGGGAACAAAATAGCTAATTATTTCTAAGCTAATACACGAAATTAGGAAATTCGCCCAAAAAGTCCTCCGGGCCCACATCTCGGAATCGGGTAAGATTTATATTTCCCGAACACCCATTCTCTCATGAACCCACTCAAACAAGAATCAACAAAATCCGACGTCTAAATCTCCCTAAATCATTTCTACTTGGGGAATTTTCATCCCAATTTCATGGGTTTTCATCAGATTTCATTGATTAGATTGAGGAAATTGATAGAGATTATTGATATACAAATGGATTAAGGTTAGAAAACGTTACCTATGATTCTCCTCTTCAAATCCCACTGAAAATCGCCAATTCTAGAGCTCACAATCAATTTTGGAGTTATGAATTTCAAACCCTCGGATTTTGGTATAACCAGCCCAGATGTTTCACACCTGCGGCACTGGGATCACACATGCGGTGCTGCACCTGCGGAAACACAATCGCAGGTGCAGAAACTCATTAAAAGACCTGGGATCGCACCTGCGGTGGCTGGGTCGCAGATGCTGCTTCGCACCTGCAGATAATCTTCCGCGCCTGCGAGTCGGGTCAGCCTAAGTTGCGTCCGCACCTGCGTGCACCCCCTTCGCACCTGCGTGTCCGCACCTGCGGAAATACCATCGCAGGTGCGAGACACCAGAACCAGAATGGTTCAGCTGCTCTTAAAGTCCCAAATTCACCCGTTGGAAATCTGAAACAACCCCGAGGCCCCCGGGACCTCAACCAAACCTACCAACTGACCCTATTACCTTGTTCAAACTTTGTTTAGACTTAAAAACACATCTCGTAACATCAAAATCATCAATTATGCATAGATTCAAGCCTAAGAACTTATGAAATTTCTAGAATTCACATCTGATGTTGAAACACGTCAAAACTCATCCGAATAACCTCAAATTTTGCACACAGGTCACAAATGACATTACGGAACTATTTTCACTTTCGGAGTTCCATTCCCAGTCCGAAATCGCCGAAATTCTAACTTTCGCCAATTCAAGCCTAAATCCACAACAGACCTCGAAAACACATTTTGAACACGCTCCTAACCCCAAAATCACCCAACGGAGCTAACGGAGACGAAATTCCATTCCAGATCCGCCTTCACACAGCTCTAGCTACGACCAGATTTCTAAAGCTAAATTCCACATTTATGGACTATGTGTCCAAAATCACCCCGGATTTCATCACTCAACGCTCCGACAAGTTTCAATAACATAAATAGACATGGGAGAAGCGATTAATAGGGGGTGGGGGCGCTAATTATTAAAACGACCGACCGCGTCGTTACATCCTCCCCCTCTTAAGAAAATCGTTCGTCCTCGAACGAGTATAGAAACATACATGAAGCTGTGAAAAGATGAGGGTCCTGACTCCGCATATCCTGCTCGTGCTCCCAAGTCGCCTCCTCGACTGGCTGAACCCTCCACTAAACCTTTAACTGAGGCAATATTCTTCGATCTGAGCTTCCTGACCTGCATGTCCAATACAACCACATGCTCCTCAACATATGATAGATCCTTGTCCAGCTGGACTGAGCTGAAATCCAAAACATGAGTCGGGTCTCCGTGATACTTCCAGAGCATGGAGACGTGGAACACCGGATGAACCCCTGCCAGGTTGGGAGGCAGGGCTAGCTCATAAGCAACCTCCCCAACACGTCGCAACACCTCAAAAGGGCCAATAAATCTCGGACTCAGCTTGCCCTTCTTCCCGAACCTCATGATTCCCTTCATAGGCGATACCCGAAGCAAAACCCAATCGCCAGCCATAAATGCCAAATCACGAACCTTCCGGTCCGCGTATCTCTTCTGCCTGGACTGAGTTTTACGAAGTCTCTACTGAATCACCTTCACCTTGTCCAGGGCATCCTGAACCAAGTCTGTACCTAACAATCGGGCCTCGCCCGGCTCAAACCATCCCATGGGAGACCTGCACCGCCTACCATACAAAGCCTCATACGGCGCCATCTGAATGCTGGAGTGGTAACTGTTGTTATAAGCAAACTCTGCAAGGGTAAAGTATCGATCCCATGAACCTCCGAAATTTGCCACACATGCACGGAGCATATCCTCGAGAATCTGAATCGTGCGCTCGGACTGCCTGTCTGTCTGAGGGTGAAAAGTTGTACTCAACTCTACCCTGGTGCCTAACTCCTGCTGAACGGCTCTCCAGAACTGTGAAGTGAACTGTGTACCTCTGTCCGAAATGATATACTTGAATACCGTGGAGGCAAACAATCTCTCTGATATAAATCTCAGCCAACCTCTCAGATGAATATGTAGTCAGCACTGAAATGAAATGGGCTGATTTGGTCAGCCGATCCACAATCACCCAAATAGCATCATGCTTCCTCAAAGTCCGAGGAAGTTCGACCACAAAGTCCATGGTGATCCACTCCTACTTCCACTCCGGAAGCTCAATCTGCTAAGTGACCCTCCCGGTCTCTGATGCTCACATTTGACTTGCTGACAGTTGAGACACCTGGCTACAAAATCCACTATATCCTTCTTCATCCTTTGCCACCAATAGTGTTTTCTCAGATCCTGGTACATCTTCGCGGTACCCGGATGGATGGAATACCGCGAACTATGGGCCTCCTCAAGAATCAACTCCAGAAGCCCATCCACGTTGGGAACACAAATACGGCCCTGCATCCTCATCACCCGGCAAGGCTCAGAAAGATCCAATCTCACGAACTGAATGGATAAGGACTGAACATCTAAGGCTAGAGTCCTCTCAGCTGCATGAAGGTAATCCAAGCTCCCCAAACTCTCCGCCCGGCGACTCAAGGTGTCGGCCACCACATTGGCCTTCCCTGGGTGGTATAATATAGTGATATAATAGTCCTTTAGCAACTCCAACCACCTACGCTGGCGTAAATTTAGATCCTTCTGCCTGAATATGTGTTGCGAACTCCAGTGATCCGTGAATATCTCACAAAGAACACCATATAAATAATGACGCCATATCTTCAGGGCGTGAACAATCGCTGCCAACTCGAGATCATGAACAGGGTAGTTTTTCTCATGAACCTTCAACTGTCTGGACGCGTACGCAATCACCTTATCGTCCTGCATCAACACCGCTCCCAGGCCAATCCTCGAAGCATCAAAATAGACTGTATAAGACCCGGAACCGGTAGGCAATACCAACACGGGAGTTGTAGTCAGGGATGTCTTGAGCTTCTGAAAGCTCTCCTCACACTCCTCAGTCCATATAAAATATGCACCCTTCTGGGTCAGTCTGGTCATAGGCGCTGAAATGGATGAAAATCCCTCCACAAAATGGTGATAATACCCAGCCAAACCGAGGAAACTGTGGATCTCAGTAGCTGGGGACAGTATGGGCCGTCTCTGTACTGCCTCCACCTTCTTCAGATCAACCTTGATCCCATCCGAAGACACCGCATGGCCTAGGAATGCCACATAATCAAGCCAAAATTCACACTTAGATAACTTGGCATACAACTTCTTCTCTCTCAATGTATGAAGCACGGTCCTCAAGTGCTGCTCATGGTCCTCCTGGGACCGAGAATATACCAGAATGTCATCAATGAACACAATGAAAAAAGTATCAAGATAAGGCTTAAATATGTTGTGCATCAGGTGCATGAAGGTTGTTGGGGCATTGGTCAGCTCAAATGACATAACAAGGAACTCATAGTGGCCATATCTGGTCCTGAAGGCAGTCTTCGGGATATCCGGCTCCCGAATCTTCAACTGATGATAACCCAAATGCAGATAAATCTTAGAGAACACCCTAGCACCCTGTAACTGGTCAAATAGATCATCAATGCGAGGCAATGGGTAACTGTTCTTCACTGTCACCTTATCCAACTACCGGTAGTCAATATACATATGCATTGAGCCATCCTGTCTCTTCACAAATAATACCGGAGCGCCCCAAGGTGATACCCTGGGCCTGATGAATCCCTTTTCAAGAAACTCCTATAACTGCTCCTTCAACTCGGGAGGAGCCATGCGATAAGGAGGAATGGAAATGGGCTGAGTCCCCGGCAACAAGTCAATGCCGAAATCAATGTCTCTATCGGGAGGCATGCCCGGAAGATCAGCTGGAAATACATCAGGATAGTCCCTGACAACTGGAACTGACTCAACTGTAGGGGTCTCAGCACTAACATCTCTCACATAAGCCAAATATGCATCACACCCCTTTTCAACCATCCGTTGAGCCTTAAGAAAAGAAATGACTCGGTGGGGAGTATACTCTAAGGAACCTCTCCACTCTAACCTCGGTAATCCTGGCATGGCCAGCGTCACGATCTTGGGTGACAATCAAGAATAGAATAGTAGGGAGACAGCCAGTCCATACCCAATATAACATTGAAATCTACCATACTAACTAGTAATAAATCAGCTCTGGTTTCAAAACCACTTATAGCAATCAAACATGACCGATATACGCGGTCCACAACAAGAGAATCTCCCACCTGAGTAGAAACATAATTGGGAAAACTCAAAGAATCCCGAGATATCCCCAGATGTGAAGCAAAATAATAAGACAAATACAAATATGTGGATCCTGGGTCAAATAATACCGATGCATCCCTATGACAAACGGGAACAATACCTGTAATGACTGAATCTGAAGCAATGGCCTCGGACCGGGCCGGAAGAGCATAGTAACTAGCCTGGCCTCCCCCTCTACGGCTACCTCGACCTCCCCGACCTCCACCTCGAGCTGCCTGAGGTGGTGGGGTAGCAGCTGGGGCTAGAAGAATAGCTGGAGGACCTGGTGGAAGACATGGGGCCTGATAAGTCTGCAGGGGTGCACCCTGATAAGTCTGAGGTGGTGCACCCTGATAAGTCTGAGGTGGTGTGCCCCTCCTCGCTCTGGGGCAATCTCTAATCATATGAAGAGGGTCACCACACTCAAAGTAACCCCTCGGAGGATGTGGCGGCCGCTGCAAACTCTGAACTAGTCTGCTGGACTGGCCAGTGATAGCACCTCGAGCAGGAGGCACCTGAGATACTGGTGGTGCATAATAAGGCTCCTGAGGTTTAGGAGGAGCTAAAATACCATTGGCTGCTGGTAGAGATAAATGAACGGGGTGACTCACAAAACCCCTACCATAGCGTGTTGCTGGTGCACGGGCTCCTGAAAAATTACCAGTCTCTCGAGACCTCTTGGCCTCTCTCTCCTCCCTGTCCCGGGCTAACATAATATCAATTCTCTAAGCAATACTCACGGCCTGATGGTAAGTAATATCAGTCTCCAGCTCTCTGGCCATTTTGGTCCGAATATTAGGGTGGAGTCCCTCAATAAAGCATCGAACCCTCTCTCTGACAGTGACAACCAAAGCTGGTGCATGGCGAGCCAAATCGTTGTAACGGACTGCATACTCTGACAGAGTCATGGTACCCTAGTGTAGCTGCTCAAACTCCACACGCCAAGCATCCCTGAAGCTCTGAGGGACAAACTCAAGTAAGAACATCTCGGAGAACTGAGCCCAAGTAAGTGAAGCTGCCTCGTCCGGGCTACTAAGCTTAAAAACACGCCACCACTAATAAGTTGCTCCCCTCAGCTGGAAAGCAGTGAAAGAAACCCCATTCGTCTCCACAATACCCATAGTGCGGAGAATGCGATGACACCCCTCGAGAAAACCCCAGGCGTCATCCGAAGCTAGTCCGCTGAACTCAGGTGGGTGGTACTTCTTGTACCTCTCACGTCGGAGCTGCTCTGCCTCAGGAACAGCTATCCTAGCCTCATGCTGAGCTGGAGCTGCTGGGGTCATAGGAATATACTCTGGAACCTGCCCAATATGAACCATATGCTCAAGAGTACGGGCTGCGGGAGTTTGTGTTCCTCCTCCGGCCTGGGATGTAGCTGGAGCTATCGGGAGTAGTCTCGCCTGAGACAGAGTACTGAAGGCACTCAAGAACTGAGCCAATGTCTCCTGGAGGTCTGGAGTAACAGTAGGGACCTCCTGTGCCCCTCCAACTTTAGTTGCTGAGGGCTCCTCTACCTCTGCTCTAACCGGTGCTCGGGCTGCACCGCGTGCTCGTCCTCTTCCCCGGCCCCTGCCTCTGGTGGATCTGACTGGGGGCTCGGTGTCTGGTCATCAGTACGTCCGGTATGGGTACGAACCATCTGCAAGCAAGAATAGAATAGAGTTTAAGAATTTGAGGACAGTAACTAGCACGATAAGGAATTCCAAAGAATTTGATTGTTCTTAACAGTTATATAGCCTCTCGAAGATAGATACGGACGCTTCCGCACCGATTCGCGAGACTCTAATTAACCGGCTTATGACTTGTGACTCCTATGAACCTAGATGCTCTGATACCAACTTGTCACGACCCGTTTTGCCCTCTGAAAGGTATCGTGACGGCACCTAGTCTCTACGACTAGGTAAGCCTAAAATTTGCGGAAAATAATAGAATCAATAAAATAAAGACAGAAAAGAACTCAAGTAGATATAACATAGCTGCTCAACATGTACACTTTCACTTCCTAAAACCCGGAATGTCACGATAGTCACAAGCTCTGTACTAATGCAGCTCTATACAATAAAATAGTGAAAAAATACATAAGTCCTCCATGCCTATACTAGAGTAGAAGGGGACTCGTGGGATTCTGCGGACGCAGCAGAATTACCTCGCGATCTCCTGGCAGCTACTAGAACGACTCCTAGCCACGATACTGGGTGTTGGTACCTGGATCTGCACATGGGGAAAACATGCACAAGAAAGGGCGTGAGTACTCCACATTCGGTACTCCATAAGTGCCAAGCCTAACCCCGGTCAAGTAGTGACGAGTTCAGGTTGAGGCCCTACTGAGTTTTTTAAAACAAGTCAATATATAATTTAAAATAGTGAAATATAGATAAGCAATGATAAACATGATTAATGGAAACTGGAAGAACTAATAACAGAAAGAGAGCCATCGGCTCAGCACAACATATATCTCAACAGTAAATGTGCAATCAGTACACGGGGAAAGATCCCGGATCTTAGTCGGTAGTCCCAATTTAAATATGCTATGCAGTACAGAGGGAAAGCTCCCGGATCTCCGTCCGTAGTCCCAATTTAAATATGCATTTCAGTACAGAGGGAAAGCTCCCGAGTCTCGGTCCGTAGCCCCAATTTAAATATGAAATGCAGTACAGGGGGAAAGCTCACGTATCTTGGTCCGTAGTCCTAATTCAAATATGCAAAGTAGAAGTATGTCGGATACGACTTAATTAAATAGTCCAGGAAAACAACAGGCAAGAATAGAGTAAAGCTACCTAAGCATGGTGCAACTAGTAGAAAATAAGAGGAAATCAAGTAAGGACAGGTAGGCATGCTTACTCTTAAGCTAACTACTCAGTTAAGACAGGAACCAATAATATAGGAATGAAAATGAGTGATTTCATGGAAGTAAAAATAGAATTTTAGCAACAATGACCCGTGTACGCACTCGTCACCTCAAGTATACGGCGTCCACGTAACAAAATCAGTATAAAAATATCTAAGGGGAAGTCCCCAACACAGAATTAGGCAAGCCACTTACCTTGACTGCGCCTAATCAACTCAATACCACGCTCTTGCCACGAGTATCCGACTTCGGGTGGCCCAAATCTATTCAAATCGATTGCATAATGTAAATATCACTTCAAGGGAACAAAATAACTAATTATTTCTAAGCTAATACGCGAAATTAGGAAATTCGTCCAAGAATTCCCCGGGCCCACGTCTCGGAATCGTGTAAAATTTATATTTCCCGAACACCCATTCGCTCATGAAACCACTCGAACAAGAATCAACAAAATCCGACGTCTAAATCTCCCTAAATCCTCATATTTCTACTTGGGGAAGTTTCATCCCAGTTTCATGGTTTTTCATCCAATTTCATTGATTAGATTGAGCTAATTGATAGAGATTATTGATATACAAATTGACTAAGGTTAGAAAATGTTACCTATGATTCTCCTCTTCAAATCCCACTGAAAATCGCCAATTCCTGAGCTCACAATCGATTTTGGAGTTATGAATTTCAAACCCTCGGATTTTGGTATAACCAACCTAGATGTTTCGCACCTGTGACACTGGGATCGCACCTGCGGTGCCGCACCTGCCGAACCACAATCTCACCTGCGGAAACTCATTAAAAGACCTGGGGTCGCATCTGCGGTGGCTGGGTCGCCGATGCTGCTCCGCACCTGCGGATACTCTTCTGCGCCTGCGAGTCGGGCCAGCCTAAGCTACGTCCGCACCTGCGTGCACCCCTTTCGCACTTGCGTGTCCGCACCTGCAGAAATACCATCGCAGGTGCGAGACACCAGAACCAAAATGGTTCAGCTGCTCTTAAAGTCCCAAACTCACCCGTTGGGCATCCGAAACAACCTCGAGGCCCCCGGGACCTCAACCAAACCTACCAATTGACCCTAATACCTTGTTCAAACTTGACCGAGCCTTAAAAACACATCTCATAACATCAAAATCATCAATTATGCATAGAAGAACTTATGAAATTTCTAGAATTCACATTCGATGCCGAAACACGTCAAAACTCATCCGAATGACCTCAAATTTTGCACACAGGCCACAAATGACATTACGGACCTGTTGTCTCTTTCAGAATTCCATTCCGAGTCCGATATCAAATTTTCACCTATCGGCCGAAATTGCCGAAATTCTAACTTTCGCCAATTCAAGCCTAAATCTACAACTGACCTCGAAAATACATTCTGAACACGCTCCTAACCCCGAAATCACCAAACGGAGCTAACGGAGTCGACAGAATTCCATTCCGGATTTCTAAAGCTAAATTCCACATTTATGGACTATGTGTTCAAAATTACCCCCGATTTCATCACTCAACGCTCCAACAAGTTCCAATAACATAAATAGACACGGGAGAAGCGGTTAATAGGGGATCGGGGCGCTAATTCTTAAAACGACCGACCGGGTCGTTACAAAATCTATGCATTAAACCTCAAAACTCATCGTTTTCAACAAAAACTCTTAAAGTTCATAATTTCTCAACCGGATGTCCAAATCATATCAAACGAACTCCGTTTTTCACCAAATTTCACAATTAACCTTTAAATGTCATTAAAAAGATGTAACGGGATCCGGAACCAAAATACGGACCCTATATCATTGTTTTTTTAGCATTATTTCTTTTCTTTAATTCATAAGCATTTCAGCAAAACAATTTCTTTCAAAAATTCATTTCTAAGGCTTGGGACCTCGGAATTCATTTTCGGGCACACGCCCGAGTCCCATATTTTACTGCGGACCTCCCAGGATCGTCGGAACACGGATCCGGGTCCGTTTACTCAAAAAGTTGACCAAAGTCAACTTTTATCAAATTTAAATTCTTAAAATTACTATTTCTCATATTTTCACATTAAAGCTTTCCGGTTTCACTCCTGGACCGCACGCAAATCGACGTATTTAATTTTTCTCTTTTATGGTTGCTTATCATGGAATGAAGTCTAATTTTATAAAATGACCCCTTGGGTCATCACAACATTAGTGCACCAATTGCATTAAAATATGGTACTTCAGGACCAAGTAGCTATTCATTCTCTCCTCGATGTAGGAATGGATCCTTATTCACATCAAGTGATCGAACAACCATCAGAGTACTTAATGGATGTGCTCCATCCATGTAAAACTGTTTTAGTACCTTTTCTATGTAGGTAGATTGATGAACAAAAATTCCGTTTGCCAAGTGTTCAATTTGCAAACCAAGATATAATTTTGTCTTTCCGAGATCTTTCATCTCGAATTCTTTATTTAAATAATCAATTGCCTTTTGGAGTTCTATAGGAGTTCCAATAAGGTTTATGTCATCAACATATACGGCAAGTACAAAAAATTCCGATGTTGTTTTCTTTATAAAAATACATGGACAAATGGCATCATTTATATAACTTTCCTTTAATAAATACTCACTAAGACGATTATACCACATACGTTCTGATTGCCTTAGACCATACAACGATCTTTGCAATTTGATTGAAAATATTTTTCAGGACTTTGAATTATGTGTGTTAGGCATTTTAAATCCCTCGAAAATTTTCATGTATATCTCATTATCAAGTGAGCCATAAAGGTAGGTGGTAACCACATCCATTAAATGCATGTCAATCTTTTCATGGACAGCAAAACTAATTAGATAACGGAACGTTATAGGGTGAATATGTCTCTTCATAATCGACATCAGGCCTTTGTGAAAATCATTGTGCAACAAGGCGTGCCTTATATCTTTGTACCTCATTTTTCTCATTCCTCTTACGTACAAAGACCCATTTATAGCCAACAGGATTAACACCATTAGGTGTTTGGACTACATGCCCAAAAACTTCATGTTTCGCNGTTCTTTTTTCTAGGATTTCAATCCTTAGAACCCAATGGTCTGCCACGTTTTAGGCGTGATTGTGACTCATTAGCTATGACACTAGAAGATTGTCCAATAGGGACATCAATACGGATTGGAACATTCTCAGCAGGGATATGTGATTTTGTTATCCTTTTCAAATCCGTAAATGCGTCTGGCATTTGATTTGCTATTCTTTGCAAATGAATAATATTTTGCACCTCTTTTTCACAAATAGAGGTACGTGGATCAAGATGAGACAATGATGGATTTTTCCACAAAATTTCCCGTTTGGTTTCACCAATTTCTCCCCCTAATTTTGGGAAAAGTGTCTCATCGAATTGACAATCTGTAAATCGGGCAGTGAATAAATCCCCCGTTAATATTTCAAGATATCGAATAATGGAGGGCGATTCAAACCCAACATATATTCCTAACCTTCTTTGGGGACCCATTTTGGTGCGATATGGCGGTGCTACAAGCACATATAATGTGCATCTAAAAATTCTTAGATGGGATATATTAGGTTCATGACCCAAAACTAATTGCGACGGGGAATATTTATAATAATTTGTCGGACTTAGACGAACTAGCATTGCTGCATGAAAAATGGCGTGACTACAAACAAAAGTGGGCAGCCTCGTTTTCATGAGTAATGGTCTTGCTATCAATTGCAGACGTTTATTTAAAGACTCTGCAAGTCCATTTTGAGTGTGAACATGAGCTACATGATGTTTCACTTTTATCCCAATTGATAAGCAATAATTATTAAATGCTTGGGATGAAAACTCAGCAGCATTATCAAGTCTAATAGACTTAATTGGATTATGGGGAATTGCGCCCATAATCGAATTGTTTGTGCCATTAATTTTGCAAACGCGAGGTTGCGAGATGACAATAGGCACACATGAGACCATCTAGAGGATGCATCTATTAAGACCATAAAATATCTAAACGACCCACTAGGGGGTGAATAGGTCCACAAATGTCCCCTTGTATATGTTCCAAAAACACAGGGGACTCAATCCCAACCTTTGTTGGTGATGGTCTTATAATTAACTTGCCTTGATAACAAGAAGTGCAAGAAAATTCATTATTTAAAAGAATCTTTAAATTCTTTAATGGATGCCCATTTGAGTTTTCTATAATTCGTCTCATCATAATTGATCCAGGGTGTCCCAATCGATCATGCCAAAGTACAAAAGTATTGGAATCAGTAACCTTATGGTTTACAATAGAATGTGCTTCAATTGCACTAATTCTTGTCCAATACATGCCACAAGATAAAGATGGGACCTTCTCAATAACCCTCTTTTGGCCGGAGACATTCTTGGTAATGATGAGATATTCAAGATTATTTTCATCCATTGTCTCAATATTATATCCATTTCGGCAGATATCTTTAAAACTCAACAAGTTCCTCTTGGACTTGGAGGAGAACATAACATTCTCTATGATAAGTATTGTTTCCTTAGGTAGCGTTATAGTAGTTTTTCCAGAGCCTTCAATTAATTTACTACTACCAGAAAATTATAGTAACATCTGTCTTACATATACTTAAATGAGAGAAAGATTTCTTAGGTGCTGACGAAATAAAAGATGATTCCATAATTACATTCTGCTAAAACGAACTAACTTCATTTATAAAATAAATAATACTAATGACTACTCATGTAAAGAACTGTGATTACATGATGTTTATTCATTAACTACTACGAATAGGCAAAAATAAAGATTAAAGTACTCAATCATCTTTAACTACGGATCCATCACCGATCAAGCGGTCTATTTTTCCATCAGGACGCTCAAAGAAGTCTGCCACATCTAAGTGGGTGATATCAAATTCATTGTCATAGACAAAATTAGCTTCAGGGCCTTTATTCTTTAGAGATGCTTGATAAAGCTCAACCAAATGTCTTGGCACACGACAAATTTTTGCACAATGGACTTTTTCACCGCAACGATAACATTCAGTCTCTGAACCATTTGCCTTTGGCTTCTCATATTTCTCTTTCCACTTTTGGTGGTTATTTTTCTTTGGGGGTGATTGACACCAAAAAAAAAAAATTCCTTGTCCACGGCCACGACCACGACCATTAATAGGGCCACGGCCTTTCTCACGTTTGGCATAATGGGAATACACTTCATTCACTTCAGGCAATGGTGTAGACCCAGTGGGTCGATTTTCGTGATTTCTCATGAGCAATTCATTATTTCGGTCAGCCACAAGGAGAAGAGAAATCAACTTTGAGTACTTCTTGAAACCTTTCTCTCGGTATTGCTGTTGCAAAACCATATTGGAAGCATGAAAAGTTGTAAACGTTTTTTCAAATATATCATAATCAGTGATAGTATCTCCACAGAGTTTTAATTTAGAAGTAATTCTGAACATCGCAGAATTATACTTAGAAACAGACTTAAAGTCTTGGAGCCTCAGATGAGTCTAATCATATCGTGCTTGTGGAAGAGTGACCAACTTTAAGTTGTCATATCTTACCTTTAAGTCATTCCACAAAACAAGTGGATCTTTGACTGTGAGATATTCCATTTTCAACTCTTCATCAAGGTGATGGCGCAAGAAAATCAAAGCCTTAGCACAGTCTTGGGTAGATGCTTTATTTTTATCTTTAATGGCGTCTCCAAGACCCATTGCATCTAAATGGATTTCAGCATCCAACACACATGTCATATAGTTCTTGCCCGAAATTTCAAGGGCAACGAACTTTCTTTTCATAATGTCAGTCATAATTAAAAGAAAAGTAGAGGAGAAAAGTTATACCTTAATCTTCTCAAAGAGTTTTTTGAGACGGTAGAGTCTCGTGTTAATAACGTGTTATGAAACAATAAAAGAACAAGAATAATATTGCAGAGAAAGAGAGAGAAAATTCTAATTAAATTTTAGGATGATTTATAATGGGGTAAAACCCCTCTATTTATAGGAAAAAATGACTTAGCCACAAAGTAGAACTCTCTAAAAGATAGAAATCACTCTAAATAGAAAAAAAGAAAGAGAAAAATGATCGGCACATTTGGGGCCAGCAACGCACCCATATTTCACATGGAGTTAAGGCTCTCTCACACCAATAATTTATAAGGAGAAGCCACTTTCTCTCTGCCTCCACAGTTCCAGCCCAGAGCCCACCTGTTTGCCCCCGCTCTTGTTCCCTGAGCCAACTTATTATCAAATACTACTAGTATTAGATTAACTGTTGAGTTACATGATTGTCTCCAAGATATTATGTGCAGCTCACGAAATGAGTTTATAAACATCTCATGTCATTTCTGCTGATCGTTGAAGAGCTTAAGTTTTCCTTTCACCAATCAAATATGGAGAAAATATTTTTCTTTACACCAAACACACCTATACGGTTATAGGTAAGGGTTTAATTGATCCTATAACTTTCGATGCAAAATATAAATTCATGTGTAAAAATTTATCAGAATTGCATAAATAGTAGAGATGAACTCATAACTTTAATATTATAATGGATTCACTACTAAAAACTTAAAAATTGAACCCATAAAATTTAAATCATGAATCAGCATTAGTCTAACTATTTATGGATAAAAACAAATTAATCAAACTACTTCCTCCATTCACTTTTAGTTGTCAAGTATTTAAAAAAAAAAATTATTTTTTACTTGTCACTTTTCGCATATTAAGAGAAAAATAATTTATTTTTCCTGTTTTGTCCTTAGTATTAATTATTCATTTCAAATCCATTAAAGACGATACACTAATTAATATAAATATCACAGTAAATTATGTATTCTATTTATTACTTTTTTAGAGTTGTGTAAAATCAAAGTGAAGGGAGGAAATAATTTGGTCCAATCAATAGTATAACTTTCCCTGTCGCATTTCATAGGACATTGTCATTATTTGGATAATCGAATAAATTTTATTTGACTGTAATATTTTAGTACAATTTCATAGGAGTAATATTTAGTTGTAAAACTGTGCTCTTTTTATATAGTTTTTTCAAAGCTCAATTCACAATGATGCTTTATAACACGCGGACTTCTTATCGTCACACTTTTGTATAATGAGATTCTTTTTGAAAAAACAAGCATAATGCTTCTTTACTTAGAGTAAAAAATTATTCTAAAAATTAAGGGTTCCTCTGGTACGCGAGATGAGGTGGATAAGGTAAGAGATTAAGAGTTCGTTTGAATTAGGTGATTGTAAATAGTTGATAAGTTTGAAGTGCTAAAAAAATTTCTTAAGTGTTGAAACTGATTTTTAAAATAAGTATTTATAGGGTTAGATAGAAGTGTTGAAACTGATAATAAGCAGTTGATGTGTTTAGAGGCGGATCCGGAATTTAAACCTTATGGGTTCAACTTCTAAAACTTTTAGCATTGAACCCATTATAATTTGAAAGTTATGGGTTCATCTCTACTATTTTTGTAATTTTAATGAATTTTTACAAATAAATTTTTATTGTGCGTTGAAAGTTATGGGTTCAATTGAACCCGCGGAGCATATGTTAGATCCGCCCCTGTATGTGTTTGATAAAAAGGTGCCGATAAGCTATTCTTTTGTTAAAATGTCTAAAACACCCTTAAATTTTTTTCAAAAGATTATAAATTAAAAAATTTCTTTGTAAAGAAAATAATTAACAAGAAATATGGAATGAAGAGAAAGTCAGGATATATAGTTTGGAAATAGTATTTTGTGAATTAGAAAATATTGTTAAGGATAAATCAGTAAAAGTGTTGGTCAAACTAACAACAATAACAATCCAGTAAAATTTCACTAGTGGGGTCTTGGGAGGGTAGTGTGTACGCAGACCTTATCCCTAACCCCGAAGAGGTATAAAGACTGTTTTCGAAAGACCCTCGGCTCAAGAAAATAAAAAGACAAAAGGAGACAATATCAGTATCACCACAGAAATCATAAGAAAAATATAAACAACATAAAATCCAGAAGAAAAATGCAAAACAAAAGCGATAGCTAGTAAATAAGTCCGGCACTAAAAGCAAAATAGTAAGACACAACATTGCCAGTAGCTAACTTAGACAAAAACCCTACCAGACTAGTCTCACAATGGTACGAAGTAAGGCAAGACTCAACTGCCTCCTAACCTACAAACCTCTAAACTCGACCTCTACATCTTCCTATCAAGTGCCATGTCTTTGGAAATTTGAAGCCTCCCCATGTCCTGTCTGATCACCTCTACCTCTTCTTGTGCCTTCCACAACCAGCCGCTCATACCTCCTTACCGAGGCATCTGGGCTCCTCCTCTACACATGCCCGAACTATCTAAACCATTTAAGCACTTTTAGTGTTGGTCAAACTAAAAGTGCTTAAAAGCTGAAAAATCATAAGTTCGGAATGACCAGCTTATGACGTATGGCTGATTTTAGCTTATAAGCACTTGGCTGGGGTGTTTACGAAACGCGTAGATAAGCCAAAAGGTGCTTATTAGCCAGTTTGACCAGCTTATAATCTTAGCCAAAACACCCTCTAAATTTATACCATCAATCAAACATGATATAAATTTAATCCCAAATATAATACTGGATATACCACCTTATACCATCAAATTTAGGATTATTTTAATCCACCTACCAGGTGGGAAAAAATAATATTATCCTGGATAACTTTGTCAGGTTACCAAACGACCCCTTGAAGGTTTAAAATGTAGGGGCTCAACAGTCAATGTAACTTTGACTCAATTGCTGGACCTCATTAAATTCCTCCCACCGACAAATGCACCACATGTAGCTACTAGTGATTGCTCCATGTCCTTGAGTTTCCAAATAAAGTTGGAGCCTCACAACCTTTTCTTCTCACACCTCATCTCTACAACTTGACAGTTGACACTCACCAGCTGGTAATTTCAAATAGTACCCTAATAATTTGTTTTTATCCTAAGTTGAAATCACACAGATTGTATTTTAACTAGAACTAGAAGTTGGTAAAACATGGAGGGATAGCAGTGTTGTGAATAGTGAACATGTTGAAGCAATCATCAAGTAGGAATATGAGGACAAAAGGGTTTAAACTAAAGCATGCTTTTCAAGTATTTGCACTGCTTTTGATCTGCTTCTGGTTGATTTACCAAGTAAAGAAATCTTACAGCAGGAGCAAGGTGGGGTTAGTGGAGAATTTGGAAGAAAAAACAGTTAAAGAACAAGATGGGGAACAAGTGTTGAAGTTAGGGAGAAAGGATCTGAATCCTATGCTATTAGATGAGTTAGCTGCTGAGTTTCAGAAAAACCCAGATGAAGATCTTGAACAGGAAGAAGATGAAGGGAAAACCCAAGAAAATGAAGGAGAAATAGCTAATAATGATGGAGAAGATGAGACAGATGGAGTTGGAGAGCATGAACAATTGGAAGAAATAATAGATGAAGATGCAACAAGGAGAAGAGATGCAGTCTAAACAGCTCTAATTTTTTTTTCTTTTACTAGTAAACAGATAAAGCGTTGCAGCACTATAAAGGGGAATCACCAGAGACTACTCTGAGAATAAAGTGTCAAAGGAACTGCAAGAGATAGAAATGCACAGCTGCATAGGCAATTACAAGCCAAGACTCATCCATTGATACCGGACTTAATTAGTGTATGACATAGTATAACTTGCTGTTTTTTCCAAAATCCACTAGTATTAGATACTATCAGATTAGAGAAATATGTTTTTGTTAAGAGTATTTTTAAGGATTTCAACCTGAAACATGGAGAATGCGAGGATTGCTTATATGTAATTGTAGTTGTATTTAAGTGGATGGATTTATTTTGGACGAATCCTAGTCCTTGCTGGTGTTATAATGATCTGTAGCAGAGGTGCATATTTGCAAGTCTAGTATTCTATCAATGGTTTTCTACAAATATTTGTCGTGTTTTTGCCTTCTGAAGCTTTGCGCAGTTGTAACAGTATGATGTTTTTACCAGATTCAAGCATTCAAACAGCATATTTATCAAAATAGACAGACAAATGCTTTTACTTTCTGCGTATTTCAATGCATAAACAAGTTTTCTGACACTCTAAATATGAATCATTCGGTAAAAGATTTCATTGGTGAAAAGCATAAACTATTGCCAGTTATACCACGAGATAAAGTTGATAATCAACCAAAAAGATAAGTTATACAGAAACGAGGATTGACCATGTAAACAATAGTAGAAAAAAGTTTTTGGCTTTCCATGTTTTGGAAAATATTCGAAAATAATCCGTCGACCAAGTCTGCGACACACGAAATCCTTCCCATTGAGACATTACATTGAGAAAATTGCGGCCAAGAAGTTCAATGAGAGATTCTTCCAGAGCTCACCCAACTAAAACTCTGCGACTTAAATCGCAGCAGCAAAGGCATAGGCCAAAAGGGATAACGTCGTAAAAATCTGCTTCAATCCACTGCTATTGATTCACTTTTATGGACTCTTAGTTTTAATCTGTTGGTGTGCATTCCACTGCAATGACATCCACACTATAGATGTGCCTGAGATAAAATGGAACTCCATAAGACAGTCAAAAGTGGTATTGACTTGGAGTGAGATCAAGTAATTGCAAAGAAATGAAAGAATGTATTGATGCAGAAAGATAATGTCACTAATGCAGCTGTTCTTTTGAGTTACCTCCAGATTATTACAACTTCCTTATTATAGTTAAACACCACAAACATAGGCTGAGGCGGAGCTAGAATTTAAAGCTTGTGGGTTCGAGATTCTAATTTATTTATGTTACTGGGTTCTAGATTAACAATTTGTACATATTCAATGAAGCTTTAAGACAAATACGTAGTTTGGACCAAGGTTACTGGGTTCGGCCGAACCCACAAGCTCTATGCTGGCTCCGCCCCTGAACATAGGTAAAGAAGTTCAGAAGTTGACAACTAATTCAACCCTTCATTAGAATAATCATAAATATTTGCTTCATCATCTCCTTTTTAAAAAAGTAACTAACATCTTTAGGTAGTAAATTTGGCTTAAACAAACAGTACTCCATCCAAAATATAGGCTTTAATTCATAAGAAGAGCAAGTTCCAGTAGTTCAATTAGGGCAACTAAAAAGTTCACAAGAAAGAAACACGGTAAAGTTTGACAAAGATTTTTCAGAAAATTAAGGAGCACAAGCAGGTCTTCAAATGATTAAGTTGGGGATGTAGTGACATGGCACAACTAAATGAACCCAGGTCCATGTTAATAGATGCTAAACAGAAACTCTGAATCACATGGGTACTTGGTGAATTAAGGACGAATCACAGGTTATATCATTTGAAAGCAGTTCTTGCATTTTGAAAGCACTAGTTAAGTAAATCCAATTTTCACTACCACTGTTTTATTAGCACATCAAAGCCAGCGATGGAGGGGAAACACAGAAAAACATTACAGGATCTAGTAGGGGTCATAAAAAAGAACTCTGGGAGGAACAATACCTGCAAATATACCAACAGTAACCAGATTTTTTATTTCCATTGTCTGATAGATCAAGAACTCTGTCAGGAAATGACCGAAGGCATAGACAAACGATAACAAGGTTGCCAAATACAAAGGCCTGTCATGAAGGTTAAATGCACAAAGATAGCAAAGAGTGCAGGTTAGAAGAGTCCACACTCCAAATGTCCTCCCATGTACTTCTGACACTGCACATGATAATCGGAAAGGACAGTTTTCATTAGAAACATATCAAATTTAGGACAAGACCTTGAAAAGAAGTGAGTTGACACATTAGTTAACAGGACTTTGGAATACAAGAAAAAGAAAAGAGCAATGTAATGCATGGTTATTCCAATGCAATCACAAGTAAAACCTCCCGATCCTGAGCAATACAAAGTATTTATCATTTGTCAAATTGAAGGTACATGCACAGATTTGAGCTTAAAAAGTCAATGTTCTTAAGGGTTACTCAAGAAGTTGAGCACCAAATGTAACTAATCAAATGTGTTGCTACTGACTGCACACTGCAGTACCAGTAACTTCTTTTGATCCGTGAATGCACTACCAGTAAGGTTCTATTTCATGACAAAAGCTACTCCATACATTCACAAGTTGTAGCCACCAAATTCCCACATTGTCGTCCCACATAAGCTAAGGGCAGCCGGTGCATAAAGCATCCCGCATTCGCCGCATTAGACAACCTACCCTAATGCAAGCATTAATGACTGCTTTCATGGTTCGAACTCGCGACCTATAGGTCACATGGAGACAACTTTACCATTGCTCCAAGACCCCTTTCTACCATCCTAATCATTCCCAATAAATTCAAGCCAGACAAGAAACATCATATTGTCACACTTACTTGACAATACATAGTATTTATAGGTGCATTGGGGCCAAGCAAGTAGTGCCAACAACACTATTCCAACCTATCAAGAAGAATAAATTCTCGGATTTACTCACTCCAGCTGAGTTGCAAAATAACACAAAATAACCCAAATGGGATGACATGAAGATATGTAACTCGAACAGACATAACGAGAACATTTTAAGAAGTCTTTTGAGCAGCAATTCTTGGATAAAGACTTCTCTTATGAAAGGATAGGGCTATGTGGAGAGCTTGAAGGTACCGATAATGACACCCATTTGTGACAGTACAAAAATCTTATAAAGGGGAACAGCTTTACCTTTTTAAAAGACATGCAGAATTACAAGCTAATATTAAGAGACACGTGAAAGAAGTGCTACAAATACTGCAAGAGAATAATTACATTTTTATATGTTCCAAACTTTAAGAGCTAAATCCAAGCTACAGAAGCTTCTGACAATCAACTTCTCTTAAACAAATTATGCTTCTATATATCCAAATAAGGTTTCAGAATGATTCGTGCCCATTCCTTATCAAAAAGAAAATTGATTCTTTCCCAGTTCTACGTAATGTTTGTGCTCAAGAAGAAATAATTAGCTTCTTTTGGGAAAACCTTATCGTCCTCATACTTCATTCAAATGGTGGATTGAAGAATCTGAGCACCTGTTGATATCACATTATCACATCATGAATTACTGAGTGTAGATCTGTAGGTATGATTGTTTTTCCTGTTCAACTGACTTTGTTTATGTGTCGGAATTGTCTTGTTTGAAAACTGCCTAGTTAAATGGTAAACACCTTTTTGTTTGCTAGAGGATATCCGTAAATAGGTTAAATTTTCATTAGTTTATAATTGTTGCATCTACATGTTGAATAGATTGATCTAGTAACCAGTTATAAGGAGGTATTATAAATCACAATGTAATACTACCTAAAATGCACAAATATTCCATCCCTAGCAAGGAGAAGAGCTCAATCTGATTCTTGAAATCATTCCCTTTACTATTGTCCACATTTTGATTTTGATCAGTTCGTATGTGGATTTCAGATAAGCCACTAAGCCGAGAACACTAAAGCAAATATCTGGTTACGGTTGCTTAGAATATCCGAATAGGATTATTCATTAGTGTCTTAAATCAAGAGAACGTGAAATGTGGAAATAGTAATCCTTGTACGTAAAGATTGAGAAATGAAAATTTAAGCTTGTTTAGGAGTACTTGGTAAGCAACAAATGTGCATTGAATCCACAGATTTTCAGACCCGTAAATCTAATCAAATCTATTGCCTATAGATACATGCCAAAGACATGAAGTCAAAAGCCAAGTCTTAAGCCCAAATGACATAATGTATTAATCCGGTTTAATCATTCTTATCTTTCAACCCTGTGGAGTAGCAAATTGATTCAACAGTACATCGTCCCTTATTCCTTTTCCCATTCAAAATGAAACGCGTCTGGTGTAGGGACAGATCCAAAGTTTTAACACTCAACAGCGCATGTGTTTAAACCCGCCGCCTTTGCTTTGAATTATATGTAGATAGCTGGACAGATTGTGTGTGTGTGTGTGTGTGTTTTGACAGTGTACATGAGCTTACAATGAGTATTGTAGCTCGGGTTCGAATTTTATTCATACTAAACATGCATCTACAAGACTACAACCACAAAGTAATAATTGCTTAAAATCCCGATCTGTCTTAATCTGATCCCTAATTGATTTCAATTAGAAATAGCTGTCATAAGTTCCTATATGTAATCATCCTAAGCGAAGGAATAAAATTACCAAAAAGGACACTTTTTGAGTGACAAATCACAGAACACAAGGCGAAAGTGAGGGGAATTGATGTGTACTGGAATAATATAGGATTGCTTGCAGACTCAAATCAGATCGCGAGAATTAAACAAAAGCCAAAATGTGCGTGCAATGCTCTTTATCCAACGACGAAATGTAGAGCACGAAGCGTGATCTAAGTAAAAAAGTGTGTGTAAAACTTACTGGTGGTTTTGGAGAAAACAGCGAGACGAAGAGCCCAAATGTCGAAGAAACCAAACCATACCGATGCAAGCCGAAGTGTGCCCACTAGCATCAACCACCATCCTAACAGCTTCATCTTTCACTCTCTCCCTCTCCCTCTCACGCACACACACACACACACACTTTTTCTGTTTTCTCCCTGTTTTCGTTTTTCAACCACTAAATAGTAAGGGGCCGATAAACATGCCCATTGACCCAAATGAACTCATTTTGGCCCAAAACTTGGGGGAAATGATCTCCATTCTCTTGCACCACTTTTAATTGAGCAATTTATGCAAAATACTCAATGAGCTTAAACTACTTACTATTTTCTTCTATTTGAAAATTAGTTATAATATATACTTATTCAATTAAAGTTAATTACCCTTACTTACCTACCTGTCTACCCTAAAAATCGAGTAACAATTAAACTTAATTATATTGTGGTTTTAAGGATATATGATTTAATTCAATACCAATTGATAAACAATGAAATAAATAGATAAATTGGACAATAAAATAAATCAAATCAGTGTGAAAGCATTGCTTCGACCTCGATTCAAGATAGTCTTGAGGTGAGGGTAATTAGAACAGTAGAGAATGGAACAATTCTTATGAGCAATGAGCAAAATAAAGAGAATAGCAGAAGTATAAATTCTTGTCAGCGAAATATGATGCCCTTACAAATGAATGGGATCCCTCTTTATATAATAGAGGAACTTTAAATAAAGTACAATTCTAATAATGAAAATAAATCCCACAATTAGCATCAATAACCGCTTTGATTTGTCCTGTTCCAGGATTTCTACCGTGATCTTCGACCGATTACTGATATCTCGCCATGTCGTTATTACGCCTTACACGAAGTCAATCATGCTTGGTCTCGATTGTCGCTGGCCTCGAGCTCAATGAACATTTCGATCCCTGGGTTCTATGTTCTATCTTTGAGCTCGAGCCTGATCTATTACGGAGTTACCCTCGAGGTAACTCCCCTGCCAATGAAATAAGGTATGCCCGATTTCGACCGTATACATATAGTTCCCTCGGTTTTTGGAGTGTAACGAGAAGAAACAAACTTGAGACTACGATTTAATATATCGATCGATTATGATGTCAATCTTGTGACGTAAGCGACATAAGTGATTGAAGCTTCGCGTCTACATAGTTCCCATGGTCATTAATTAATGCCAGTTGATGGTCGGTCACCAGTGCTTTCAAACCGTCGAAATGGCCATTATAAATAGACTACCTTCATAATCTTCTCAAACTTTACTTTCAAAACTTCTTCTAATCTCTAAAAGCTCTTCTACTCTCTTCAAGTTCATCATCTTTGCCAGTTATCGTTTGCCAATCTCTTATTAAAACACAAATTCCGCCTTCTTCTTTCTTAAACCTCATATATCAATGGCAAAAATATCAAAAATTGTTCCTCAAAAAGAAAAGGCCTCCTCATCGCGACCGGTGACAAAACACCGGTGGAGCCACGCATTGAAGAGTGCAATTCCCGAGCCATGTGAACTTACTTCCGACTTTAAAGTCGAAAAACCCTCTTCGGTTCCTGGCTGATGCAAGCCTATGTCTAGATACATATGTTCGATCTCCGAAGGTGATCTCGAGCAGGTGAAAACGACTACCACTGGGAGAATAAAGGAGTGGTGATTCCTACGCCCGAGTAGGACATCACCACTCATGTGAAAGGGTTCTTAAGTGTGTATACTTACCCTTTCATATTGGGCCTCATCGATCCCGTCATACTCGACTTTTGCCGTCAATACCGGGTAACCCTAGGCCAGATCTACCCCTCTTTTTGGCGCTTTGTCATTTTGTTCAGATTCTTCACGAGCAAGGTCAAGGGGATGTCTTTCACCCTCGATCATCTCAATAATATACAACCTCCGTCTTTATCAGGGCGAACTGATAAGGCTTCAGCACCGGGCCACGAAAGTGCTGTTCTCGAGCATAGACGAGGACAAGGATCGAGGATGGATAGGACGATTTGTCCGAGTCAAGACCTCTGACTTAATCCCCGCCAAGAAGATGCTATTACCCGAAGAATGGAACATGAAGCGTAAGTAGAGCCTCATCGACAACGTTTGATTACTTGTTATGCTTCCTTTACCTCTTCTCATCTATATTCTTATTTATGGTAAAACTTTCCCCTGGTTTCCTGGTGCAGTTCTGAAACTTTCCCCTGGTTTCCTGGTGCAGTTCCGTACCTTGCAGGTTGGGTTCGACAATGTCGCATGAGACCACCTCCACCCTGGGAAGATGAGGCCCCGAAGCCGACTAAAGAAAAGAAGAGGAGAAGGGCCTCGCCTCCTGATACTCCGAAGCCTAGAAAGGGAAAGGCTCGAAACTGATCCTGTCATTCTTTGTGCTGATGTAGTCCAAACACTACGAAAAGAAGACGAGGAGGGAGAATATGTCGGCTGCCTGTTGGTGGTTCGGAAGAGTGGAAGCACTGAAGCTTCAGAAACTGCTGAGCCGACGACGGTCGAGGAGGTTCATCATCAGACCGAGGTGATCTCGGAGGAAGGTCTGAGAAGAGTCCCCAAGTCTTCAGGTGTTGATGATGCCTCCCGCCGTGATTTAAAACCGACGGGTGTGCCCTAAGGGCCTAGTTCTGAGGCCCTTCAAAGAGAATAGAATTCCCCAAGTGACTCGATTGGGGAAATTAATATTGAGGATTCGCCGACTGGCCCCACATTTTGCTGAAGAACAATTTCGAGAAGCCCGGTCTATGGGAAACTTCGATGTGGGGACGGCCCGCGAAGGGGATGATACATTTCGCGGCTGCTTCGCGGGAGTCGATGATGGTCTCGACCTGGATTCATCACTTATTTTTTATGAGGCTCAGCGGCTTCTGGACCAAGTAAGTTTTAGCCCCTATTATCATGTTTGCGATTATTTTTATTTCTTGATGTCTGATTTCTTTCTTTTCTGCACAAGCTACGACGCTCCATCGAGAAATGTCCTCCAAATACTGTGTTGAGGTGACCTGATGTGAGGCTGATCACAAAAATCTCATGGCGGAGATAGACGCCCTGAAACTCCTCTATGTGCAAAAAGAAGAGAAGACCAGGAGCCTTCGAACAGAACTGACAAGAGCTCATCAAGATCATACTGAGCTCATCGAACGGGTAATGTAAATTTTTCGGAGCTTGTTATGTGTTATCTTGACATTGTCGATTAACACTTTGATCTTTCAGGTTCAGTAGAAGGCGGCATTGGTTGAGCAACTTCACGAGGAAGCTAAGATGAAAGAAGCAAAGACTTCGGGGTGGAAGCAGCACGTGGACCGTCTTATCTCGGAGAAAGATGCGGTTCGGGCCCAGCTGTCTTTAGTTGAGCGTCAACTCCAAAGTGTGAAGGAGGAGAGCTTGGCCCGAGCCAAGAAAGCTAAAGAGCTCGAGGCTGAGTTGGTCGTCGAGCTTGCAAGGGCCACATCCAAGACAGAGACGCTCATGGCCTCTTACCGAGCTGACACCGAAGCTGATAACACTCGGGCAAAGGATATTTTTGTTGCTGCTGAGGTTAAATTATCCTGCTTTGCTGAGCATGCTAGGCGCCAAGCTCGGAGAGAGACTCTTTGTGATGACCCAAAAGGTCATCTTGTGTAAATTTAGAAAAAATTGTGTTTCGAGGCTTCGAAAGTCTCCGTTAATCTCACCTCGATGTGCGTACGCAGCCCGAGCGCGTAGCCGGGAAGTCTTTATGTGGAAATGTATTAAACAGTTGAATTTATGATAATTAATGGAATAAAGTTGACTTTTGTCAACATTTTTAGTAAACAGACTTGGACGCATGATTTGATGGTCTCGGAGGGTCCGTAGGGAAATATGGGACCTGGGCGTATGCCCGGAATCGAATTTCGAGGTCCCAAGTCTGAGAAATGAATTTTTAAAGGAAATTGTTTTCTAAAAATAATAAAGACTTTTGAAAATGAACTTTGATGTGAGATCTGTGTTATCGAGCCCGTATTATGCTTCCGGAGCCCGAAACAGGTTCAATATGTGTTATGTGAGTTATCTGTAAAATTTGGAAAGAAACGGACTTGGTTGACGTGTTTCGGATCAAAAATGGAAAATTTGATAGTTTATGAAGTTTGAGAAAATTCTATGGATTTTTGAGTTTAATTCGTTGTTTTGATGTTGTTTTGGTGGTTTAATTACTCGAATAAGTTTGTAGGATAATTTTGAAGGCGTGTGTATAATTGGTTTTGAGCCTCGAGGGCTCGGGTGAGTTTTAAGTTGGTGTCGGGGTGCTAAACTTACAAAATTTCTAGTTTTTGTTGTTGCATCTGGTGTCCAGCCTTTTTCCTCTCTGCGATCGCGGTGTAAAGCACGCGATCGCGATATTCAATTTGGGAAGGGGGTCAATTTTCTCTGCGCGATCGCAAAGAGCTGGGTGTGAACGCAGAGCCTTAGGGTTTTAGATTTACGCGAACACACCCCTATGACCGCGATCGCGTAAGTCTCCTGCAGCGTTGGGGGCTGGTAGCAATTGTTCTGTGCAAACGCGTTCTTTCGTTCGCGATCGCGTGGGTCCATGTCCGGGTTCTCTACGATCGCACTCCTCACTTCAAGATCGCATAAGTCTGAAGTCCAGTACTCTCCGCGATCGCAACCCTTCTATCGCGATCGCGTTGGGTAAATCCGCCCAGTTATTTAGTTGCTCAAAAACAGAATACCCGTTACGGGATTTTCATATCTTTCACCATTTATTCTTCTCCACTCTTCTTGGGCAAGTCTTAAGAGAACATTCCACCATAGCTTCATAGGTAAGTGTCCTTAACTCTAATTTCTTCTATTTTCCTTCATCAATCACTAGATTCTAGGTCTAAAAACATGGAATCAAGGGTATAAATTGGGGGTTTTGGGTAGAGTTAGGGCTTTTGGAAATTTTGGAAATTCAACCTCATTTTGGGGTCAGATTTCAAAAGAAATTGTATATTCGGGTTCGTGGGGGAATGGGTGATCGGGTTTTGGTCCGAACCTCGAGTTTGGACCAAGCGGGCCCGGAGTCGAATTTTGGTATTTTTGGAAGAATTATGGAAAATGTATAATTAGGCTTTGGGATTGATTTATTGAATAATTATTGATGTTATTAAGTCAATTATGTTTAGATATTATCTTGTTGGAGTCGTATTCAAGAGGAAAGGCCGTGATTGAGGCTTGACTTGCATTCTTGCAACCGAGGTAAGTGTTTGGTCTAACCTTAGCTTGAGGGAGTAGGTATAGAGTCTTATTTGATATAATTCATGTCCAACGTATAGGTGAGGTGATGGGTACCTATATGTTGTGGTCAAGCATGCCCGTGAGTCGAATTTGATGAGTTATTTAATGCTCTTTGATATCCTATGTGCTGTGAATTATTGGGAACCTTGGAATTGGTACCTTGAGGTTACTTCATGACGTAGAAAGTTATTGATTATGTGTTCGGCTGAGGGTTTTACTGTTGATATTATACTTCTGATTGGTTATAGTTGAGTCCCTTGCCGGGACAATAGAATTTTGTTGATTATTTATGTACATTTGAAATGTCATATTGTTAAACTTTCATATCAATTATTGTTTTTATACTCATCATGCAGGAGGAAACAATTCTGTGCTGAGTGATTATTACTTATGCACGAGAGAACATTTCGTGCCAATGATTATATTTATGCACGAGGGAACATTCCGTGCAGATCGATTATTATTTATGCACGAGAGAACATTCCGTTCTGATTGATTATATTTATGCACGAGGGAAAATTCCGTGCCGATGATTATATTTATGCACGAGGGAACATTTCGTGCCGATTGATTATATTTATGCACGAGGGAACATTCCGTGCCGATTGATTATATTTATGCACGAGGGAACATTCCGTGCCGATTGATTATATTTATGCACGAGGGAAAATTCTGTGTCAATTTATTACTATTTATGTGTGAGGGGACATTCTGTGCCGATTAATTATTATTTATGCACGAGGGGACATTCCGTGCCGATTGATTATTATTGACGCACGAGGTGACATTCTGTGCCGAGTCATTATTGTTTATGCGCGAGGGGACATTCCGTCCCGTGTGATTTTGAGGTTATACATGAGGGGTCATGTCGTGTTTTCTCCTGTCTATTTTACTTGTTCGGGTTAATATTTCCTGTTTTACTTCTACATTTTCGTTAGTACTTGATTCTACTGTTTTAGCAAGTGTTGCCCTCTTATCCCCAGCATGTTCCTCCCCGTAATTGTATTCTTGTTTATTTTCTGCTATACTACTGAACTGCACAGGTACCATTTGTTGTCGTGTCCTAGCCTCGTCACCACTTCGCCGAGGTTAGGCTCGGAACTTACTCAGTACATGGGGTCGGTTGTACTGATGCTACACTTGCACTTCTTTATGTTGTGTAGATTACGCAGCCGGACCCAGTGGACCTCGTTAGGGGGAGTATCCTTCAGTCCATTCCAGACGACATCGAGGTAGTTCTACAGGCGTTCGTGGATCTCGGCGTCACTGTCTATCTTGAACTCTGTCATCTATGTGTTTCCAGACAGATATATCATTTTATATCAAACTATTATTTTTAGCCAAATCTTAGACTGGTTCGTGAGGTTGTGACTCCACTTCTGGGTCTTCTGTACTTCAAGGGATTTCTTCGTTATTAGCCATTGTTATTTAGATTTATGTTAATGCTTCCGTACTTTATCTCAATTATCTAATCAGTGTTTGTTATTTTCACTTTTTAATAAATCAATTCAGTTAACATGTTGGCTTGCCTATCGGGTGCAACGTTAGGCGCCATCACGGCCTGAAGGTGGTATTTCGGGTCGTGACACTCTTGAGGAGGTACATGCTCATGGCTTCGACCTCACGGTTGATATCGAGAGTGCGAAGGTATTGGAGGACGACGCCGGAGCTTTGCTTTTCGATGATGAAGACTCCGCGAGTGGATCCGAGAGCATAGGAGATGAAGATGAAGCTTCCGAAGAAGCGGATCCCGAGGCGGACTAGCACTTAAGATATTTTTTTTTTTTTTATTTTTTGGATTTTTTGTGTAAGACCCTATGTGGTATTTGTAAATACTTTGAATATATGAAAAATTCCCTTTCTTTCCGTTTTGTCTCTGATTTTGTGATAAATTTTGTTTTTCCTTTGCTTTGTGAAAACTTTGTTGTTGCAACCTCTACAATCGAGTGAGCACCAGCTCGAACTTACAGTAGAACAAATCCTTAGGTTCTTTAATTAAGCGAGGGCGAGTCCCTGAGCTCAACTATATGTTTGAGATTTTGATTTCGAATGGCTTGATCGAAGCCATACTGCACTGTTTTTATAACCGAGTTTGAGTAAGTTTTGAACTCACAGTAACAGACCTCTTAAGGTTTTATATCAAATAATGATGAATCCTCCAGCTACATTCGAATAAGTTTTATTTGAGCTCGGAATAGTGGAACCCTTAGATTTGAATTGAGTGTGAACAAGATCTCGAACTCTAAGTGTATTGGCCCTTAGGCTCTTTAGATTTGACTGATATGGCCTCTAAAAGATGGCTATTACTTCCCTCTTTCGGCTTAAAAATACTTAGTGAAAATTTCTTTATGCCTTAGCATATATTTTTTACCCATTGGGTTTTTTGAGGGTTCGATGTTGTTTGAAACCCATTTGCTTTATGTGCCTTAGCACGTTTGTGTTAAGATAATTTGATACCTCTTAAGGTTTTTCGGAGGCTGATTTTATGGAAGCCCTTTTGATATTTTGAGGGCTGATTTTATGAAAGCCCTTTTGATTATTTGCCGAGGGTAGCTTTTTTTAACCAATTTTTCAAAAAATTTGAAGGCCTATTTTTATAGCGGGATTCGGACGTCTCCGAGCCGCATTAATTTCTCCATAGCCTTTTAGTATGCCTCTTGGGATTATTTTCCAATAACACTTTAAACTTGTTCGAAATGTTAGTTCCCGAGAATGACGGCCCTGGCCTATAGATCGAGGGGTGCCTCTTTGAGATCTTATGAATTTGAGTTTAGATAACTCGATTACGTCGATCGTCGACGGCAGTCCCCGAGTTTTCAAGGTATATTTGCATTTGTCCCTTGAGCATTTCTCATAAAATCACAAGTATGGAGCTCGTATAGTAGAAAATTTTCTTTGAGACACAAGATATTTGAATAGAAAGAATGCTTCTTTGAATAATTTATACATGCGTACATGTTTTTCCATCGGGGCTCGACTAATCTATATGGACACGGTTCATTCGACCGTTTGGCCCATTACAAAGTTTCCCTACTCGAGACCCTTTGACACGAAGTACTTTTCTCGAAAATATAACATCCGAGTGTGATACCCCCCAGTATTCGAGATTGATTGTAAATAATCCTTGGATACTATTCAATTGTTCCCAGGTAGCATATAATTGTTGCCTCGTTAAAAACCTCACCGAAAAAACTCATTTGGGATAAAAAACGATCTAAGGGAAAAAAGAGTGCAACGCGTGCTTTAAAACCTGAGGTCTCGATGTCTTTGATCGAATACCTGCATAAGTTAACATCGAATATATAAATAAAAATAGGGAGAAAGTCATACCTTAGCAATAATATCGTTTGATAAGCGATATGTTCCAATTGTTTGGCAGTTGTTCGTCGTCCATCGCTCGAGCTTATAAGACCCCTTTCCGACGATGTCGAGGACTTGGTAGGGTCCTTCCCAATTCGGGACGAGCTCCCCTTCATTAGGATATCGAGTGTTGATGGTGAATTTTCTTAGGACTAAGTCCCCGACTCTGAAGTGGCGGAGGTTGGTTCTCCTATTGTCGTATCTTTCGATTTGTTGCTTTTGTGCAGCCATTCGAACGTGTGTAACTTATCGTTTTTCATCTAATAATTTGAGGCTAGTAATCCGTGATTTGATTCTTCTGTTGTATGTCGAAACCTGGCACTGAGTTCACCGACTTTGACTGGAATCAAGGCTTCAGAGCCATATACTAAGGAAAACGGATTTGCCCCTATACTGGACTTAGATGTTGTTCGATACGCCCGACTTCGGGTAGAATTTCCCTCCATTTCCCCTTAGCATCGTCCATCCTTTTCTTTAGGTTTTGGATGATAGTCTGGTTCGTCGATTCGTCCTGTCCGTTCCCACTAGGATCATATGGCGTTGACAATATCCTTTTTATTTTATAGTCTTCGAGGAATTTCGTCACTTTGCCGCTGATAAATTATTTTCCATTGCCGCACACTATCTCGGCAGGTATCCCGAATCGACACACGATATGATCCCAGATGAAGTCTATAACCTCTTTCTCTTTGACTTTCTCGAAAGCCTGTGTTTCAACCTATTTAGAGAAATAGTCAGTCATAAATAAAATGAACTTAGATTTACCTAGGGCCGAGGGCAGAGGGTCGACGATATCCATCTCCCATTTCATGAATGGCCATGGGGATAAGACCGAATGAAGTTTTTCTCCGGGCTGATGGATCATCGATGCAAACCTTTGACATTTATCACATTTTCGAACAAACTCCTTAGAGTCTTTTTCCATGCTATCCCAGTAGTATCCTTCTTTAATGACTTTGTGAATTAGTGATTCGGCGCCCAAGTGGTTCCCAAAAGTGCCTTCATGGACCTCTCGTAGAACATAACTGGTGTCCCCTGGTCCCAAACACACTGCCAATGGTCCGTCGAATGTTCTCCTGTATAATGTTCCATGTTCGGCCAATGTGAATCGAGCAGCTTTGGTTCGTAAGGACCTCAACTCTTTAGGGTACTATGTGAGCTTTTCATTTTTCAAGTATTCAATATATGTATTCCTCCAATCCCAGGTTAAGCTTGTAGAGTTTATCTCGGCATGACCTTCCTCTACCACAGATCTCGAGGGTTGAACGACAGTCCCTGAGCTGATCTCATCTTCCTCGACCGATGACCCCAAATTTTCAAGTGCATCGGCCTCACTATTTTGTTCTTGAGGCACATGTTGTAAAGTCCATTCCTTGAAACGGTGCAAAGTCACCTGCAACTTGTCCAAATATCTATGCATTCTATCCTCTCTAACTTCGAAGGTTTTGTTTACTTGGTTCACCACCAATAAAGAGTCACACTTGGCTTCAATGACTTTTTCTCCCAAGATTTTAGCTAGCTCGAGACCTGTAATCATGGCCTCGTACTCGACCTCGTTGTTAGTCAACTTAGAAGTTTTGATAGATTGCCTAATAGTGTTACCCGTTGGTGGCTTCAAAATGATTCCTAGCCTGGACCCCTTCATATTCAAAGCGCCATCTGTGAAAAGGGTTCACACCTTCAATGATGTACCCGATTTTAAAAAGAGTTCCTTTTTAACTTCGAGTATGAGGGTTTGCATGAAATCGGCCACGAAGTCCGCTAAAATTTGAAACTAGTTGGCCGTTTGGGGTTGATATTCGATATCGTACCCACTGAGTTTGACGGCCCATTTCGCCAATCGACCCGACAGTTCGGTCTTGTGCAAAATATTACGAAGTGGGTAAGTGGTTTTTACGCATATGGGGTCACATTGAAAGTATGGTTTTAACTTTTTAGAGGCGCTTATCAGTGCAAGTGCCAATTTCTCTAAGTGTGGATATCTAGCTTCTCCTTCTCCTAAAGTTTGACTTATGTAATAAACAGGGAATTCTGTACCTTTCTCTTCTCGAACCAGGACACCACTTACCGTGATTTATGATACTGCCAAGTACAATTAAAGTTTCTCGTCTGCCTTCGGAGTGTGAAGCAGTGGTGGGATTGATAGGTATCGCTTCAATTCCTCCAATGCATGTTGGTATTCCGGGGTCCAGGCGAAATCATTCTTCTTTTTGAGTAGAGAGAAAAATATGCGGCTTCGATCTAACGACCTCGGGATGGATCTTCCTAAGGAAGCTTTTCCTCCAGTTAGCCTCTGCACGTCTTTTACATTGTCCACGACGGTGATGTCTTCGATGGCCTTGATTTTATCCGGGTTGATCTTGATCCCCCGATTCGACACCATGATGCCAAAGAACTTTCCTGAACCAACCTTGAAAGCACATCTCTCAGGGCTGAGCTTCATGTTATATTTCCTTAGAATCTCGAACGTTTCCTGCAAATGAGCTAAATGGTCCTCTGCGCGCAGGGGATTAACTAGCATGTCATCAATATACACTTCCATTGACTTACCTATTTGTTCTTTGAATATTTTATTTACTAGGCGTATTTATAGCTCCTGCATTTTTTAGCCCGAAGGGCATTACATTATAATAGTATGTTCCGTACTTGGTGATGAATGAAGTCTTTTCTTGGTCTTCCGGGTTCATCTGAATTTGATTGTACCCGGAATAGGCGTCGATAAAAGTAAGGATCTCGTGGCCGGCCGTGGTGTCAATCATGCGATCGATGTTAGTCAATGGAAAAGAATCTTTGGGGAATGCGTTGTTCAAATCCTTATAGTCTACGCTCATTCTAAGTTTGTTCCCATTTTTAGGGACTACGACTACATCGGCTAACCATTCAGGATATTTTACCTCCCGAATGGACCCTATTTTGAGAAGTTTAGTAACCTCGTCCTTTATGAACACGTGCTTTACCTTGGACTGAGGTCTTCTCTTTTGCTTCACAGGTATGAACTTAGGGTTCAAGCTTAGCCGATGCGTTGTTATCTCCGGTGGTATCCATGTCATGTCTAAATGGGACCAAGAAAAACAATATATGTTATCAATAAGAAATTGAGTAAGCTTTTTCCTGAGTTCGGGGGTTAATCTCGTTCCTAGGTATACCTTTCACTCAGGCAGGTACTCGATCAATATAACTTGTTCTAGCTCTTCGACTGTTGATTTGGTGGCGTGAGAATCTTCGGGAACAACAAAAGTTTGAGGGGTCAGAAAATCCTCCTCTTCTTATTCAATCTCCTGCTTCCCAAATTCGGTCGAGGGTGGGGGCGGTGATTGCTATTTGGCTTCTTGTTTACCTTTGATACTCACTTTTCCAAGGTTGATAATGTCGATATTGGCGTTACCTCATCGGCCGCAAACATTTCCTTTGCAGCATGCTGTTCCCCGTACACTGTTTTTACACCATTTGACGTCGAAAATTTCGTCATCCGGTGGGGGGTCGAGGGGACTGACCTCATGTTGTGGATCCAAGGCCTTCTAAGTAGGTCATTGTACCTCATGTCTCCCTCGATTACGTGGAACTTGGTATCTTGAATGGTTCTAGCCACGTTCACCGGTAGGATAATCTCCTCTTTAGTTGTTTCACTGGCCATATTGAAGCCGTTTAAGACTCAAGCTGCAGACATGATTTGATCATGCAGGCCGAGCTGCTCCACGACCATCGATCGGATGATATTTGCCGAACTACCAGGATCCACTAAAACACGCTTAACTTGAACTTTATTTAGTAAGATAGACATTACTAGAGTATCGTTGTGGGGCTGAGAAATTCCTTCTGCTTCTTCGTCGTTGAATGATAAGGTGCCTTCTGGCACATAATCTCGGGTTCGTTTTACCCTAGTGATTGATACCTTAGTGCGTTTGAATATGGGTCCCTGTGGAATGTCGACCCCACCGACGATCATATGAATGACATGTTGGGGTTACTCCTATTCATTTTTCCTATTGACATCCTTTCCCTGAAATGATTCTTGGCTCGATCACTAAGGAACTCTCGAAGGTGGCCCTCGTTGAATAGACGGGCTACCTCATCCCCTAATTGTATGCAACCTTCGGTCATGTGCCCATGCTTGCCATGATACTTGCACATCAGATTTGGATTTCGTTGGGAAGGATCAGTCTGTCGATACGATGCCAAAGTTATAATCCGATAACCGAGGTGCCTTTGTGGGATCGACATACTTGTCAAAACCACTTCTTCTCATAAGTCCCCGAGAACTTTGTCCTCGATCACTTCTTCGATCTGCGGTGTATGGTTGATATCGGTCTTTGTTCGACCTTGGCTCCCTATCGACGTCCCTCTGATTTTTAACTGACGACCTTTCAGGATGCACTTTGTCCTCGATCACTTCTTCGATCGGCGGTGGAAACTCCATGCGCTCCATTTAAAATCGGGACACGAACTCCCTCAGCATTTCGTTATCCCTTTGTCTTACCTTGAAAAGATCTGATTTCCTTGTTGTGACCTTTATGGCCCCGGCGTGCGCCTTTATGAAAGAATCTGCTAACATAGCAAATGAGTCGATAGAATTCGGTGGTAGGTTGTGATACCAAATCGTTTCTCCCTTCGACAGGGTCTCTCAGAACTTTTTCAACAACACAGATTCGATTTCATCATCTTCCAAATCGTTACCCTTGATGGCGCATGTATAGGAAGTAACATGTTCGTTGGGACCGGTGGAACCATTATATTTAGGTATGTCTGGCATACGAAAATTCTTTGTAATAGGCTTCGGATCCGCACTGGGAGGAAATGACTTTTGTACAAGCTTCTTCGAATCCATCCCTTTCAAAATTGGCGGTGCCCTCGGTATCTCATCAACTCGGGAGGTGTATGTTTCCACTTTTTTATCGTTGGCTTCAATTTTCCTCTCCCCCGATTCAGTTCTTTTGTTGAGCTCCTCAAGCATTTTCATTATCGCAGGATCACTCCCCGATTCGTTACCATTCGACCTTTCCGGCACCGGCTCGGTACGGCGAGTAATTTCCGGCTCGACCCTATTCGGAGCTCTATGTTGATTTTATAATTGAGAAATAGCGACTTGCTGAGCCTGAAGCATCTCGAATATCACTTGGAGACTGACTCCTTCGTCTCCTCTGTGTAGCGTTCCTTGGCCACCAACTCGGCCTTCTCTGCATACACTCCCATAGAGATTCGTGCCTAGGTCCGCATTTAGAGCAATATGCAAACTGACATCGACTGGGTTGGCAACCGGTGCTCCCCCGAGATCGGCATGTGGCACCTCGACTCCTGGAGCAATCACATTTTTTCCCCATGTAATCCGAGGCCATTGTCACCGTGTGTGGATGCATTTTGTGAGTTTGACATGTTTTAACCTGGAAAAAAAAATTCTTGACAAGAACAAAAGTAAAATAATGTATTTTATCAGAATCAGTACCGAACAATTACTATTATCCTTATCCCCACGATGGGCGCCAAACTGTTTACCCTAAAAACCGAGTAACAATTAAACTTATATTGTGGTTTTGAGGACATGTGATTTAATTCAATACCAATTGATAAACAATGAATTAAATAGATAAATTAGACAATTAAATAAATCAAATTAGTGTGAAAGCAGTGCTTTGACCTCGATTCGAGATAGTCTCGAGGTGGGGGTAATTAGAACAGTAGAGAACAGAACAATTCTTATGAACAATGAGAAAAATAAAAGAAAACAGCAGAAGTATAAATTCTTGTTAGTGAAATATGACGCCCTTACAAATGAATGGGATCCCTCTTTATATAATAGAGGAATCCTAAATAAGGTACAATTATAATAATGGAAATAAATCCCACGATTGGCATCAATAACCGCTTTGATTTGTTCTGTTCCAAGATTTTCACTGTGATCTTCGACCGCTTATTGATATCTCGGCATTTCGTTATTACGCCTTACTCGAAGTCAATCATGCTTGGTCTCGACTGTTGCTGGCCTTAATCTCAATGAACACTTCGATCTCCAGGTTTGATGTTTTATCTTCGAGCTCGAGCCTGATCTATTACGGAGCTACCCTCGAGGTAACTCCTCTGCCAATGAAATCGGGTATGCCCGATTTCGACTGTATACACCACCCATCCCAGCTTTTTTTATCCATTTGGCTTGGCTTTATTTGTCTTCACTTGAATTGGTTTGGTTTGACTTGACTTAATTTGATTTAGCTTGGCTTGGTTTGGCTTGAATTGGTTTGGTTTGGATAGAAATATAGTAGCTTGAATTGGATTTATTTGGCTGGATATTTAAAAAAATGAAAAAGGGTTTGAAACATCCTTCTGCTATTGAAAATTATTTAGAATTATACTCTGTTACACTATTAGCTCAAAACAACCCCTACCGTCTTACTATTGGAACACATATAACGGACTAGACACGTGGAACCCATCCAAGGTTGTTGGTCCATCCGATCTTAAATTAAAAGTGACCCGCTACATTACGTGGTACCAAAAGCGGATGGACCAAAAGCGTGGGATGAGTGCCACATGTCCAGTCCGTCAAGTTAGGGGTATATGTGTTCCAATAGTAAGACGATAATGGTCCTTTTGAGCCAATAGTATAACGGAGGGTAATTCTAAACAATTTTCAATAGTAAAGGGATATATCAAATTCTTTTTCTGTTAAAAAAATGGGTAGGGGCGGGTAAATATTTGCCGCCCCATGGGTATTGCTAAACCTCCCACTTTTAATTGGGCAAGTTATATTTATTTGGCCCGTCAGCCAAAAATATTTATATTTTCCAGCTAATATTCGAAAAATATATATTGATTATGTATAAATATGTTATCATATGTATATACTGTATACTAATATACACAAAAAATATTTTTGTCCGTTATTATTTTTTAAAACTGCTACATTGTATAATTTTCCCCTTTTAAATTGAATAAAAGAAAGTCTCATGTATTATTTTTTATTGATCTTCCATGAAAATGGACACTTAATTAAAATGATATTTGTTATGTAAACTCTATTAGCATGAGATCATTAGGACAATCTGCATGATTATAAATTTATAATTATGATTTTTTAAGCAATGAATTATTTTGTTAAGGTGGATAATATTGAGGGTTACATTATCTACAAAAGGATGCTAAAAATGAAAGTTGAAACAAGAAAACTTTTGTTATTAAGAGCCTATCTCAAAGCTGATTAAAAGTATCCCATTGGCATTATCTCACTTAGTTATTACCTTTTCCGGTCCATTTTAAGTAATTTTTTTGGCTTTTTTACATATATTTAAAAATTTACTTAGCATTAAATAACAATAAAATTTACCATATTAACTTTAATTTGTTCATGAGAAGTAGAGTGTTCACAAAAACCCAAAAAATTGAACCAAATCAAAAATCGAACCGAACCGACCAAAAAATCCGATACATTTTAGGTTTGGTACCAAAAAAAATTGAACCAAACCGACTATAAAAAGTAGCTATTTAAATTTATTATTACACCTATATATATGTATATTGTTTATATAAAGTTTCTAAAATTTTATGGTATATATTAGTCATTTACATTTTTAGTTTAGTTCTTTGCTATTTAATAATCTAATTCTTTGCCTTTACATTCTAGTTTGACTGATAATTTTCTTTCGCTAAGTATAAAAAAATTTATTTCATGCTAAAAATAAATCGATTTTTGATTGAGTACTTAAATTATTAATCACTATTTTATTCAATTATCATCAATATATCTTGGTAAATGATAAATTTCTCAAATAGCAATTGATTTGATAGTGTTATGTTAAAAATGTAGTCGCCGGAATATGCGTTTGGTAGTGTATGTCCCATATTGAAGAAAAAAACCGATAAATAACCGAAAAAATTAAAAAACCGACAAGAACCGAATCAATAAAGAAGCGACTTAATTGGTTTGGATTGGTTCCAATATTTGAAAAACCGACTTACTTAGTTTGATTTCTTTTTGGGAAAAAACCGACCCAAACCGAACCATGAACACCTCTAATGAGAAATATAACAAACTACTTCTAGACTCTTTACTCAAAGAACAACTTTGAAAAAAAGAAGTTAATTCGTTCTTGATATTTAAAAAAATCAAATATTATGAACCACAAAAAAATACCAACAAATCACTTAAATTGGACCGATGGGAGTATTTGGTTTTAGAAAAAATAACTTAACAAATATAGTCTATGATTTGTGAACATATTCTGGGACTCCTAATTTAATACTCACCTTTGACTTCAAATAACTTCATTTAATTTACAGAACTTGAATAGACATATGTCTTTATAATGCCTAGCTGGTCTAGGTAACGATATTAGCATCACTAAATACTCCATCTTTTCACTTTTACTTGTTCATTATGAATTTTGTGCTCTCTTAAGAAATACACCCTCCAATTCAAAATAAGTAATTTTTTTTATTATTTTCACACATATTAAGAAATTCATCTTTTAACATTAATTAGAAATGAAATTGACCGTATTAACCTTCACTATCTCTTCACATAAACACTCCTAACACATACTCCAACATTATTTACGCGAAAGGCAATGTAAGAAAATAATAATTAATTCATTCTTGAAATATGAAAAAATCACTTATTTTGGACCACAAAAAAATGCCAAAAAATCACTTATTTTGGACCGAAGGGAGTAATAATGAAATGCATAATTTACCATGATACCCATATTAATTAATGCATATTATTAATGGATTTGAGAAAATGATTTGAAATGAGTAACTAATACTATAGGTATAACGGGAAAAAAGAAATTGTCTTCTCTTGATATGCTAAAGCTACAAGTCAAAGTAAAAATTTATTTTTAGAATATTGGACAAGTAAAAGTGAACGCAGGGAGTATGTAAGTCTTATCTCTTTAAATAGAATGATTTATATACCACAAGTGTACACAGAAGGGGAGGGGGGGGGGGGGGGGGGGGGGGAGTGGTGGGAAACCAATACTATGATATCCAAATTATTTCGGTCAAATATTAAGCCTTTATTTAGTACTTTATCTGTTCATTTTTACTTGTCTACTTTGGACTTTGCATGTTGTTTACCCTTAAAATTGGATAACAATTATATTTATAAGTGATTCTAAGGATATGTGATTTTACCTAGCAAAAATTGATAAATGTGATAATTAATGCTAGAAATTGACTGTAAAATAAAGCAAAGCGGTATAAAATGCAACTTAGCTCTCGAGCTAGATCGTCCCCGAACTGGCTGAGTGTGTGATTAAGAAATATGAATTGAACTGAAGAACAAGAGAGCTTAAAAGAGAAAGAATATGTTGTATTGCTTTGATATTCGAGAATTAGATGACTGCAAATGATTAGAACCCTGTACTTATGTTACAATTCTAAATACAGAAGAAAATCTCATGATTGGCTAAATAAGCGTTCTTAATTTGATTCGTGCCGAGATTTTTGCCACAATCCTTGCCCGGGTCATGGATATCTCGACTGTCCATTAATAGGCTTTCTTCGGTCTCGCTCGATGTTTATTCCGTTTGGCATCGATCGTGGGTGGTCTCGATCTCGATTGGTATTTCGAATCTCGAGCTTGGTACCGCACCTTCATGTCTTGGTATGATATAATACGGGACCGATCCTCTGTCTACTATCCAGGTCTCGATTAATCAAACAAAATCGCGTGAGCCCGATTTTGACCGTATATAGATAGCCCCCTCGTTTTTTGGAATGTAATGACAAGAAACAAATTGAATCTTCTAACTTCACTCCGATTTGTCATGACGTCGGCATCGTGACGTAAGCGACAGAGGTAACCGAAACGTCTCGTCGATACAGTTCCCCAAAAATTTAATGTGTTTCAGTCGATGGTTGGCCACTACTAGCTTTGAACCGTCGCCGTGAAACCAATAAATAAGCCCATTTTCCATCCTTTCAAACTTTACTCTCAATCTCCTCTACTCTGATCTTCAAATTTCTTTGCATTCTTCAAGCTTCTTATCTTCAGGTCTTTGAGTTCCAATGTTGATCCCTTCTAAAACACCAAATATTACCATCTCCATTCTTCTTTGCCCTCAAAAACCAAATGGCAAAGACGTCAAAGATTGCTCCACAAAAATAAATCGCTTCCTCGTCTCGACCGGCCGACGAGAAAACAACGGTGGAGCCACGCCATGAGGAGTGTATTCTCAAGGGGGTAGGTCATCAGTTCCGACTTTAAAATTGAGAAAACCTCATCGGTTCCCGGTCGATGCGAACTAGTATCGAGATACATATGATCGATATCCAAGAATTTCCTCGACCAAGTGAAGAAGGACTGCAACTGGGAAAATAAAGAGGTAGTGATACCGGCCCCAGAAGAAGCGATCATGGCCCACGTGGAAGGGTTCTTGAGTGTTTACACTTACCCTTTCACGTAGGATCCCTTCGATCCGGTCATCATAGAATTCTGCAAGATGTATCAAGTGACCCTCGGCTAAATTTAGCCCTCCTTTTGGAGGATTGTGATACTGCTCTGTTTCTACGTGAGCAAGATCGACAGTCTTCCTTTCACCCTCAATCATCTGATAAGATTGTACAGCCCTCGACTTTATCAAGGTAAGCTAATAAAACTTCAATGTCGGGCCACCAAGGCACTCATCTCAAGCATAGACGAAGACAAAGATCGAGGCTAGATGGGTCGGTTCGTCCGAGTGAGGACCACAGACCTGATTCCGGATGAGAGCATGCCTTTTCCCAAGATACGGAATATGAAACATAAGCATGACTCTGTTTTTAGTTTATGTTTGTCGTTTTTACTTCTTTATATTCCCTTATCGGTATTTTTTTCCCACTGTAGCTTCTGCTTGTATTCCGGGTGCGGTTCCTCACCTCGAGAACTGGGTTAGGATCATGGTCTCTACATCAACATATGTCAAGCACGCATGGTAGAATCTATCAAAGGGCCGGTGGGAGGCTAAAAATCATGGAAAGCCTCGTTCCTGTATTTGATGATTTGGTTATTATTAAAACGTCTTTCTGAGCTTACTCGTTTTCCCTTTTTGCAGGTCTTGGGAAAGATGCAACGATGAGGCCCCTGTCCGGTGATAAAAAAGCCTCAATCCCTATCCCGAATCCGGCAAAGGAGAGCAAGAGGAAAAGGACCTCGACCTCCGATGAGCAAGAGCCTAAAAAGAGAGTGGCTCGTAAACCTAAAAAAAATGCTATCCCCCTGTCTGCAGAGTCAGCCCAACTTCTAAGGTAGGAGGAAGAAGAAGAAGAAGAAAAAGAAAAAGAAAGAGAAGACGATTCCAGGATGGTGGCCCGAGTACGGGTAAATACCGAGGCTCAAAAGGCAACTGAGTTGGTAGGAGTCGAAAATATCTACCCCGAGCTGATAGAGTCTCGGAAGAATATTTGGCCGAAGTCCCCGAGCCGGCTAAGGCCGAAGGTGCCTCACCATAGAAAATGCGGAGGATGTTGCTGCGACGGTCGGGCTCGAGATTCCTCGAGACAGAGAGAATGCCCCAAAAGATCCACTTGGGGCAATAGAGATCAGAGACTCCCCATCATTTCCTTCATTCTCCAAGGAAATGATTCGGGAGGCTCGAGCCGTGAAGACATCTTACGTAGAAGGAGACCATGGAGAGGAGGACCCTTTTCGTGGCTATTTTGTTGGGGTGGATGATGTCGCTGGTCTGATCGACTTGGAGGTACCGAGGAAGAGCTCGGATGCACGGGTTTTTGCAGCCCCCGTAGGGGTGGCTAGTTATTTTCGGAGTCTGGTTACGGAGGAGGACCAAGATCTGATGGACGAGGTGGGAGAACCTTGTCTTTTTAACGAGGACCAACAGGCTTTGAACTGGGTAAGCTCTTACTTTCTTTGTCAATATCCATCTTTATACTTGCGTTTTTCTCTTCTTGTATAACTCTTTCTTTTCTGTTTTATAGGCCTCGGTGCTTCATCACGAAGCTTTCTTTCGATCTCGATGGGAGCTGAGTCGATATGAGGCCGAGATCAGAGGGCTTACTGAGGAGAAAGACGCCCTCAAGATTCTTAGTGAGCAAATAGGAGAGGAAGCAAAGGGCCTTCGAGATGAGTTAGTTGTGGCTCAGAAAGAACAAAACGACCTGGTGGAGTAAGTAATAAGAATCTTAGAAGTTTATGACATTGATTCAGGCGTGACGGCTAACAGTTCGATCCCACGGGTCCATCAAAAGTTCTATATAATTGGGCAACTTTGTGAGGAAGTGGATGCGGTGAGGGAGGAGACCATAGCATGGAAGAAAATCATAGACTGTCTTGCCTCAGAAAAGGAGGCTATTCGAGCTCAGCAATCCTCGGCTAAAAGCCAACTCCAAAGCATGAAAGAGAAGAACTTGGTACAAGCCAAGAAAATTGAGGAGTTCCAGACTCGGTTGGGTTCACAACCTCCGATCGAGAGAAGCTGATCACGGAACTTGCGGTGGCCAAATCTGAGGCTGAGACGGTCAAGGCCGATGTTGAGGAAATTGTGGCCGTCTACCGATCCGGTGCCGAAGCCGCTCAAGATTGAGCAAAGGAATTTACCGAGGTTGCTCAGGTTCGAGCACATTAGGTTACCGATCATGCCAAGTGCCAGTCTCGAAAGGAGACTTTCGAGGAGATCCACGCTTGTGGCTTCGATCTTATTGTCGAGATCAAAAATGCAAAAGAGCTTGAAGCTGAAGCCAAAGCCTTGGCCTCTCCTGATGATGATGATTCTGGGAGCATGAGCGGGTCCGAGAGTGGAGAATACCCCGAGGGCAAAGATATTTCTCCTGGAGAAGACTAGGCATTATCTTTCTTTTATGCTTCTTTTTTGGATTTTTGTACAGAATTCCGACCGGGCCGCGCTGCCCTTGTAAATAACTTTTTGACATATATAAAATTTTTCTTCCTTTACGTCTTGTCTTGTGAAATTTTGTTTCATTTATGCCTTGTGAAATTGCATTCTAATGTCCGGGGTTTAAGTAATTTGATCGAAACCGAATTAGCATAGACTCTATGATCGAGTAAATGCTTGCTTGAACTCGAGGTGAGGTAACCCTTAGGTTTTTGTTTGCGCGAGACGGTCTCTCGAACTCAAATCTAAATTACCCTTAGGCTTTTTGTACTAGGCCAATAAGGCCTTTGTAAAAAAGAAATGTTTATGGCTTTCTCCCCTTTTTCGGATTGGAAAAGTTTTTCATCATTTGTACTTGTAAATCTGTAATGCCTTAGCATGAAATAAGGAATTGTTCGAGAGTTCGAACAATTTTGTACTCATTAGAGTTTTCAAGGCTTGATATTATCGAAGCCCTTTATGATTTTGTCGAGGGTAGCCTTTGTAACCGGTTTATGAAAAAATTCGAAGGCCTGTTTTATTACGGAATTAAGATGTCTCTGAACCGTGTCAATTTGGCCGTAGCCTTTTTAATTTGCGACTTGCCTCTAGGGCTTATTTTCCCATTTCACTTCGAGCTTGCCCGAAGTGTCAGTCCCTGAGTGGGTGGTCGTGGCCTATAAAAATCGAGGGTTGCCTTTAAGGTCTTATAATTTCAAAATTTTAATAATTCGATCTTGTCTATTTTTCGGACGACAGTCACCGAGCTGGGGGGTAATTGTTCAAACTCCAGTTATGATCGGCCCTTAATCTTGTTTACACAATAGATCGAGAGTATGAAATTGTAAGGTAGAAAATTTTTCTAAGACATGAGATATCGACAAGGAAAAATACTTCTCTTAATTAATGATTATACATGCGTACATGTTTGGTGTCAGGGCTCGAGCAACCTATATGGGCATAGTTTATTCGACCATTTGGCCCTTACAAAATTTACCTAGCGAGACCCCGATGTCACAAAATAATTTCCTTACAACAAAGTTGACATTCGAGGGTAGTGCCCCCTTAATATTCGAGGCCGATTGTAAAGAAGCACGACCAATGGTTGCCTCGTTAAAACCCTCGCCGGAAAACCCATTTGGGACAAAATCGGTCTAAGGAAAAAAGAGTGCAACACGTGCTTTCAGACGTAAAGACTTCGTGTTGAAGAATCCATCGCCGCTCCTGATCGAACACTTCCAATGGTTAGTTTAAAATATAAATGAAAATGGAAGGTTCGTACCTGAGCAGTAGTATCATTTTATGAGCGATACACTCCAATTGTTTGGTAATTGTTCGTCGTTCATCGTGCTGAGCTTGTAGGATCCTTTTCCGATGATGTCGAGGAACCGATACGGCCCCTCCCAATTTTCCTTTATTATGATTTTGGGTGTTGAGGGTGAATTTTCTTAGCACCAAGTCTCTGGTGTTAAAATGTCGAAGTTTGTCTCTTCGATTGTAGTACCTTTCGATCCGCTATTTTTGTGCGGCCAATCGAACGAGGGCGGCTTCGCGTCTATCGTCGAAAAACTCTAGGCTCGTATTCATGGCCTCGTGGTTCGATTCTTCGGTTGTATATCAGAACCTGATGCTAGATTCCCCGACCTCGACTGGGATAAGAGCTTCGGCACCATAGAGTAAAGAGAACGACATTGACCTCGTACTAGACTTTGATGTTGAGCGGTATGCCCAAGGAACCTCAGGCAGTATCTCTCTCCACTTTCCTTTGGCGTCGATCAATCTCTTCTTAAGATTTTGAATAATGGTTTTGAATAATGGTTTTGTGATCCTTGAGAAATTTAGTCATTTTGCTGCCGATGAATTATTTTTCATTATCACACACAATCTCGGTAGGCATGCCGAATCGACATATAATGTGGTCCCAAATGAAGTCCTTGACTTCCTTTTCTCTGACTTTCTCGAAAGCATTTGCTTCGACCCACTTAGAAAAATAATCAGTCATAAATAAAATAAACTGAGCTTTACCTGGGGTCGGAGAGGTCCGACGATGTCCATTCCCCATTTCATGAACGACCATGGGGATAAGACCGAGTGGAGCTGCTTCCCGGGCTGGTGAATCATTGGCGCATATCTTTGACATTTGTCGCACTTTCGAATGAACTCCTTTGTATCCTTCTCCATATCAATCCAATAGTACTCTGCTCTGATAACTTTGTGAAAATGATTCGACATCAAAATGATTTACACAAGTGCCTTCGTGAACTTCCCGCAGTACGTAGTCGGTATCTCCCGGTCCCAAACGTATTGCCAATGATCCATCGAACTTCCTTCTAAGCAGTGTTCCGTCTTCGGACAAAGTGAACCGTGCTGTCGTTGTACGTAGAGATCTCGAATCCTTTAGATCTGATGGAAGCTTCCCGTTCTTTAGGCATACTATGTACTTGTTTATCCAATCCCAGGTCAGATTGTAGAGTTTATTTCGGCGGGGCTTTCTTCGATCACTGATCTCGTGAGTTGTACGAAAGTCCCCGAGTTAAGTTTGTCATCTTCGACCGATGACCCTAAATTTGCAAGAGCGTCGGCCTCGTTGTTCTGCTCTCGAGGTACATGTTGTAAGTTCTATTATTTAAATCAATGTAGAGTTACTTGTAGTTTATCCAAGTACCTCTGCATTCAATCTTCTCGGACTTTGAAAGTCCTGTTAACTTGGTTTACCACGAGGAGGGAATAACATTTGGCCTCGATGACCTCTACTCCCAAGCTTTTATCCAACACGAGACCTGCAACCACGGCCTCATACTCAACCTCATTATTAGTTAATTTCGAAGTCCTGATAGATTATCTAATAATATTACCCGTGGGTGGTTTTAGAACGATACCCAGACCGGACCCCTTCACGTTCGAAGCGTCGTCCGTAAAGAGGGTCCACACCCCCGGTGATGTATCCAATTTTAATAACAGTTCTCTTTCGACCTCGGGTATGATGGATGACGTGAAGTCGGCCACGAAGTCTGCCAAGATTTGAGACTTGATGGTCGTTCGGGGTCGATACTCGATATCGTACCCACTGATCTCAATGGCCCATTTGGCCAATCGACATGAAAGTTCGGGTTCAGAGAAATTCCATAATACATCTGAATACATAAATTATATTAATTAAAAAAAGCATATGAATACATTCATGGAATGTAGCGAGACAGTGAATACAATGAAATACATAGAATACAACAGGATACATTGAAATACAATGAAAAAAAGACAATGAATACAATGAAATACATAGAATACAACAAGATACATTGAAATACAATTAAAAAAAAGACAATGAATGCAATGAAATACATCGAGATACATTGAAATATATTAACATAAAATTCAAGTTGCTCAGCCCCCAACTCCGTCGTCTTTGTTCAAGAACAACCCTAATGTCGTCTCGTTGAAGCAGCATCAGTATCCAGTCCTCCCTTGCGCGTCGATGTTGCCTCCGGTTGCGGACGATTAGTACGTAATTACCGGCGAAATAACAGAGGTTTTTGTTGATCCCGCGAAATTTCACCAACAAAAACTTACAGCGATGTTCCTAGAGTTACATAGTTGGTCAGTGTGGTAAATCAAATCATCTCTCACCAAGTACTAAATAAATGGCACACATTATGAACAAACAAATAAATTTTTAAATCGGAGGAGATCAACTTCTAGATACAATATTTCTGTTGGGGGTATTTGTGTTACAAAGCATAGTCTCTCAATTTAGTGTTTAATCAAATAAGAGTTATGGCACAATCTATGTTGAAAAATTGGTCTTAAGATTGCTACTCGAATTGCAAATTTTTGTTGATTCGAGAAGTAGAGAGAGAGAGAGAGAGAAGGAGAATAGATATGGGATAGGGGGTAGGAGAAATTTGAGGGGATATAAGAAAGAAAAATAATACAAAGCTTCTTTTATGGCTGGAGGGTAGGAGGTATTCATAAATGGATATTCTATAAAAAATCAAAAGATAACTATAAAATATAATTTTTTAAAAGTGTATTTATTTAAAATAAATAAGGTATCAACCTTTGCTATACGGGTTACTATTCCTTTTTTTTAAATTACTAGTATATTTTAGAGGGTAAAGAAGTTGTGAAGGACTATAAGGGTGTTCTTCTTTGACAATCATTAGATGGTGCGACTATTATTGAGTACTATTAATTTGAGGTCACTTTCATAATAAGATTAAATTGTGGATGAAGTTGTGACGCCATTTTCTTTACCAATTGTAGCATGATCCCAAAACTAGAAAATGGAACAAGATAAAGGCAAAGTGCATCCATAAATTGAGGATTGTGATTAGTGGTGAGAGGGTGAAAGAGACTTTCACGTTACTTTGTCTACTGCCTGCTGCTTGGGATTTTACATAAATAGTCCGTCATGTTAATTATTTATTTATTTAATTATATATAAAGACGGTACATTAATTATACACAATTATATATATAATTTATAAATTATATACTTATTGACTATTTTTAGTCTAAGTGATAAGGTGAACAACTATTTGAATTAATTAACGTGACTTTTCTTTTTCCTTTTGGCTTAGTGATGTTTGGCCGAGCTTTTAAAATTAGCTTATTTTTTAAAAAAAGGTTTTGGTGAGAAACGATTTGTGTTTGACTAATCAATTTAAAAAATATTTTTGAGTCAAAATTAGTATTTGATCAAAATTTTAAAATGTGCTTCTAAATATATTTTTCTCAAAAAGTATTTTTGAGAAACTGCTATTTTCTGCTTCCTAAAAACTACTTCTGCTTCGATTCAAAACACTAATTTTTTTCTAAAAGTATGGCCCAAAATAATATGTATATATATCAAAAAAAAAAAAATTATGAGTAAAAAGAAGCAAGGTCAAAAAGGGTATTAGCTACGAAACAACACAAACAACAACACTAGGTTCTCTGATCTTGTTAGTAATGACTCATCCTGACCCTATTACAGCACCAAACACACTCAGCGCAATAAATGTTACTACTTCATCTAGCTCCCTCTTTGAAAGAATATTGAGCAGACCAGATCCAGACTTCATTTACTAGTGTTAAAAGTACATTGAAAGTGCTACTATTCGAAATTGTTTCGTGACTACTGGTTTCTTACTTTGCTCTCTAAAAGCTTAATTAGCCTTTCACAGGACCATGAATATTGTTTAGAATTTACTATACTCTTTTAATTGATTTTTTAAATCTTTTTTCTTGTGATTCATAATTGATTTTTACATATATCATGAAGGAATTAACTTTTTTTTTTTTTTAAAGATGTCCTTTGAATAAAGAATCTAGAAGTATTTGTTATATTTTTAATGAACAAATTAAGATTAATATGGTTATTTTTATTGTTAATTAATGATAGAAGGTAAATTTATTAATATATGTTATAACACTCAAAATAATTAATTAAAATGGACCGGAAGGAGTAACTTCTCAAATGATTTGATCGTTCTTGCTTAAATCGAGTGAGAAAAAAAAAAATACAATGCACCATACAATTGATGAATTCAGGTCAAAATCTTATAAGCAATTAAGGAAAATTTCACGTATGAATAATTGGGCTCTATACTTTTAAATTTTATAGCTCACGTTTCAATTTACAATCAACTAGTTCAAATATAATATGTTAAGATTCAACATCCAACTCTAATAGGTTCTCGAAATTACTATTTATTTTTAAAAAAAAGATTGCTCAAGCTTTTAAGTTAATTTTCGAATCTGTTCCTATGACTCAAATATTAGTTCAACAAATCAAATCCATTTGGATGGTGAAAATTAGATTTATAACAAGCTTAAATATGTGGGTTTAAATTTCAAATTTGATTTTGTGAGAAATTTGGAGTGGGTGTTATTTAGACTTGTTAGAAATAGTATAAGGATGTTGTATATAAAATTCGAAGTAATTTAATGGAGATTTGGACTGATTTTGAACAAGAATTGCAACTGAAAATAGTGGAAGAAGTTCGTCTACAGACGCTTGCATAATGGTGTATAATAGTGTACAAGATGTGTTTATACACTCATATACGCTATTATACAAAATTTTACAAAAAAACTGACTTCGTTTTCTTTCTTACGTCTTTTCTGAAATTTAATTCAAATCTACTCCAAATCACTTCAAAATTTAAATTTCGAACTCCTTTTGATAATTTCAATCAATTGAAACAACACTCAATCCAAACAACTAACAAATTCAAAAAATCCTATTTTCGAAAGTAAAGCTTTGAATGGCCTTCAATGGTCGACTTCTACTATTCAATTTTCTTACATTGCAACCAGGCGACATGGGGGAGGGGGAAGCAAAAAATACACGGCCCTTGAAGCATATGTAGAAGATGTGAGAATAAGAGAGTTAAAACAATGATTGTGAGAACACAGATTTAACTCTGTAGCTTTTAAAAGCAATGATTGTAAAAACACAAATTTTGAATTTGATAGTGCATTCAAAATATGTACAATATGAACTAGATAAAACTTAAAAACATGTGCCATTTTTTATTATGATATGAAGTCATGTGTATTTTCTTGTAATTCTTTCGACAATTAACTCATGAAATGTAAATTATAGATACATGAATGGACTGAGTCTTCCTTCCACGTTCAATTTGACTGGCTTGGTAAGCCAGGCTATTTATTTATTTCCAAATTCACACATTAACATTACAATATTGGCCTATCTTTAGGTCCCCCACCACTTCAGAGTTAACCATAGAGGCCAGAACGGCACAAACCATTTGGCCTTCTGGCACTCTGCTGCAGCTGCGATATACACCCTATTGTATAGGTAAGGTAAGGTCCCCCCTACCTCTGTCTACCAACTCATTTTGAAATATAGGATTCCCCTCAAATCTGCGATATCCAAATATCCCCACCCTACCTTCTTAGAACTATGTTCAAATATTACATATTTCATTTTTTATTTTCCTTTTCAAGTTCCGCCATTATTACTTTGGTCATTAGCATAGCTGGCACACCATTGTCACCAAACCAAAATTTTCCATATTCAAACCACATTACAGCTATCTCCCACAATCCACATTAATAGTCTCAAAGCCACTTAATAAATAATTTTTAATGTACCTAACTCCAGTTTTCAACCCTTGCGTGCACGCACATTCCCATCAAATTCGCTACACATCAAAATCCCTAATCCTCTCATTGTTAAGGCCCAAGGGCAGAGGTATCGAAAGTTGTTTGAACCCGTTACTACATCAGCCTCTGCCTAAGGGTAGTTCAGATATTTCCATTTGAATACAAACGAATGGGTAAATTTCAATAGCGTCTCCATCAGTTTGTAACTAGTAGTAGTATTAAGTATAGGAAATACCAACAACCAGAAAGTAGACTAAACACTATCGTATTACTTGCAAATGAAGAATAGAGTAGAAAGAGGCATGAGTTCTACTGGAGGTTAAGGAAACACATTGATTGTTTACGCAAATTGAATTAAGATTGAGCATGAAGAAGCGAAAATAAAAAAACCACCGTTGACATTGACAACTTGAAATGGTGAAGAAGTTTACAAGAACAACACACCAAGTTAAGGAAAAACAGCAAAATGCCCTGCCTGTCAAATCCCCCACTCTCTCTGTACATATTGAAGAAATAGCCTAATGTTCGTTAGTAGTACTAACAATCAGCCAAATTTTTTTAACTAGTGATGACCGACGAAATCTAAAAAAACCCATCGCCATCATTTTACCACTCATAAAAAAGCAGTAAAAGATAAGGAAAAAACAACGGAATGAAAAAAACCGTTAAAAAACTACTCAGGAGAGTAAATCCTGAGAAGGGCATAATTCTTTACGAAGCTTTTGAGAGAAAAGCCTGCAAGCATCAATGCTGAGATCAATGGCAGCTGACAAAGCCACGTATGCCGCTGCATCCTCCGTGCAATTCACGTGCTGCACACTAACTTCCACCGTGGGTTTACTGCATTCGCCTCCCACACTAGCCGACATCACAAACCCTCGGTACATGCAATATGGCCACAGTCCGTACCCAAAGTCACCACTACCTCTAGGACTGCACGCCGGTGACGTGGAGTTCCCAGGTGTCAATTTCCCATTGGTTGATACGCTGGTTCCGAGGTCTATCACGAATTTTCCGCCTTTACTACAGCTTAGTGATGACTCGGCCAATACTATTCCAGCTGCGGCTGAGTCAGGGATAAGCTCAAACCGGTAGCCAAGGCTGTCTGCTGAACCACGTTCACGCCAGGCCTCGAGCCTGCCCCATGGTTTCCAAGTTCCGTCACCTGGCCGGAGAATTAGCCATGAGCCAGGGTTGGACCGGCTTACCCTGTCTGAACCGGGAGAAGCAACAAATGGGGTAACCATTGACGCAGCTGCAACTGGTGAACCGGAGAGATCGTGGACCGTGATTGACCAACCCTTTCGCTCCTTCCCTGGTCGCTCCCTTTCACTTCCGAACGAACTCAACCAATTCCGCGAACTACTATGCTCCAACGGTAAAGACCTGCACAATGCAGTTCCAATTTCGTTAAAATTTATGGAAATAAAATCATTTTTTTAAATTTAAGCAAAAAGAGAGAGAAAGCTGTTCAAGGCGTAATGGGAAAGGGAGGAAATCATTTCTAATTACTGACATTGGAAGCTCCCTTTTTCACTTTAGTTAGGATTCGTAAACCTAACTTCCCCGTACAATTTGAACATTCTTTTGCACTTGAATACTGAAAAATTCAAATCTTTTATGCGGCAAATGTAGTGTGAACCTAATTGTGTAAGTCAAGTCTGTCGGTATCACAACTAAAGTGCAGGAAAGATTGAAAAAAATATATATTAAGTATCGGAACCAACCTGGACCTCTGATTGCGGTCGCCGGTGGTTCGAAAACTGAACTTGCATGTGAAAACCGGTTGGCGAATGGTTCCTTGAATTTGAAACACTTGAGGACTGCATTCCGGCTCTCCGTCGAACTGAAACACGAATCTCGGGTCGGGTTCCGCCTTAACACTCAAATGAAACTGCGCAGTTGAATTTTTCGCTTCTTTTCCGATAACTATCCAGCCATTATGGAACAGCACTGACCTAGACTCCGTTCCGGTAAGATCCAAAGGCACGTCAACCTTCCCTAGCAACCTCCCGGAGTTCACACCACAGGTCGAGCCTCGCCGGCCGGTGTAGATTGAGATTTTCAGGAACAACTTCCCACCGCCGAAGAGAGACTTTGCAACGAGCTTCTCGAGATCGCACTTGTTAAGGTGAAAACTCGCCGCGTGGCCTTGTACCTGACCGTCCGGAAATTGACTCTCCGACAAAATGCACGGCACAACTGCCGTCTGTAGAGGAAAATTCTTCAGCTTGATTTTACAATAGCACGGCGACGACGACGGGTGCACGACGGAATGAGCCGGCTTTGAAGCAACCGGAACTTTTAACGCCAAATTACACACACTGAGTCGCACAAAAGGACACGGATCCATTACGGTTTGTTCCCTTCGGCTCAAACCAAAAAATCCAAACTCAAAACTCTCAGTTTTGTCAAGCTAAACGAAGTTGAAGAATTAAATGAAGCGTAGGTTTAAGAGAAAAACTACTGTGCGCCGGTGTGGAGAAGAAATTGTAATAGAGTCCATAGGGATTTGGGCACAGAGAAGATATAACCCCTGGAATTGGCTCCACTAAAAAATACTAAGGTTCATCTTTTGGAAGAAGAAGTAGACTCTAAAATAAGCCCCTTTTTGGTAATATAAAAAAGAAAGAAACTCTGTTAATTGAATAATTATTTAATCTATTTGTTTATTTAATACATATTTATTGTACGGAGAGGAGTGGGTTTTTAGCTGCTAAATAGAAGCTCTGTTCGTGGGGTTGGATTACAGCTGTGTACAGCCTGGCTTTGATTTTATGCCAGCAGGAGTTCGGCTCCATCTGTTTCGTTTATTGACCAGATTACCCTTGTGCCTACCCATTAAATTACATTTATATCCTTAGGTTGTTGTGGTTGGGTCCCACGTGATGATCTCTCAACAGTTTGTGGCAAGGGGGAAAGATGTTATGCATGGTCTCTTTTGGGCTTACTTTTCCTGACACGTGGCATGTCAGGATTGCAATTTGGCTTCGTGCTAAGTTTCAGATTCAAATAACGTCAGCATGAAGCAATATCATAGTTGTATTCTTTTGTACATTTATAATCTAAACTCTTTTACAAATTACTCCTTCTCGTTCACAATAAGAATCCAGTTTTTTTTAGTATGCCTATTAAAAAATTACTAAATCCTATACAATAAAATCTAGTATAATTAAACTATCCTAATTAAAGAATTGGTCACATAAGGGTAAAAGAGTAAAAATAAATTAAATTTTTTCTTGATAATATAACTGAACACTTATTTTGAACCAAAATAAAAAAGGAAACTGGACACTTATTGTAAACCGGAGGGAGTACTTAAAAATAATAGGTAGACTAAGTTTGGGGGGATTTGATTATTTTAAGCAGAAAAGTCAGCAAGTAGGATTAGTGGTATCCATTTATGCAGTTAGCTAATCATGTATGAGGGGTCAAATAAAGAGGAAAGAATTGTTTACGAATGAATCGTCAAAAAATAATGCACCAACTTAGATGTCATCAATAATATTTAATGATATTAATACAAGAGTTTAATATAATCTCAGGCTGATGACTTATCCCCAATGAAATACTTAGCATGGACAACTCAATTAACTTTAAACTGAAAATCTTTGAGATTACTAAAAAGAAATAAAAATAGAGCATTTTACCTCTTTAGTATGAACTTACTTGGTGCGAATTTAGATTAATGGGATGAAGACTAGATGATGTAAACCAGAAAAAGAATACTTCATGGCTTTCAATTATTTTCAAATAAACAATATTGGATATGAAAATTTGACACGAAAAAGACAAACCACTAATAGCCAAGTACAGCTAGATGTAAGCAACTCTTTTTACTGGGCTATACGAAGTTTTGGGCTGGTTGCTCCAGGAAGAAGTCGGTCAAGAACAGGCCAACCCATTAATCATGATCCAGATAAGTGGGGTTTCAAGAAATCACGGGCTATAAATTGGATAGACTTTGCATAAAAACTCACAAGTCTAATAGTAGATGCAGTTTACCTATGAAACGTACTATATGTTTGTTCTTTTATGTATAAGAATCACTAAGTAATATTTTTTGTTGTTGTTGTTTGATTGTCTGTACAAGAAATGAAATTGTTTTTAGACTAAGTGAAGGAGCAATTTCACCTTTTTAAAAATCACCCCCAACATGTAACATGATTGTCAATATGTTCTACTTAACTTTTATTAGAGCCGTATTATAGTGCATTATCTTGCATATTCCGTATAACATCACAGAGTGCTTTCGAAAACAGTTTTGTTAACTATGATAATCACTTGAAAACATTACCAAATACACCCAACCCGTTCAGTGGCGAAGTCAAAAAATTCAATAAGGGTGTTCAAACCTTTGGTATTAGGCTATGTAAGGGTGTTCAAAGTCAATTTTTAATCAATAACAAGTAATATTTTACTTTATACGGAGTATAATTTTCTGGCGAATGGTGGTCTTGGAGAAAGGTAGCTTCCCCCATGAACCCGTTGACTAGTTGTGTGCAGTGGCGGACACAGGATTTTGTGCAAGCAGGTTCAATCTTAGAAGTACAAAACTTTAGATGTAAAATAGTAGTTGTCAAGTGGGTTCAAATAAAATATTTATACAAAATTTATGTTGTTTTAATCGGAATTTATACACATATACTGTATTATTTTTGGTGAAGCAATGTGTATCCCCCACTGGTTGTGTCCATGATCTATCTCCATAACTCTCTAGGATTCGACTAATTAGGCTGTATTCATTTGACCTCTTTCCTTTTGCCTTAGCTTTTCCTAAACTTATGTTCTCACGACCTTTCCTCATCAACAAATTTTCAGCTCTTGTACTAATCAATCGCTGTCCTAGCTTCGTGGTAAGGACCCAATTTAAAGAACAACTTATTTTATTGACCTATCATTTATTCATAGTGGCTAGGCGGACATATAAAGAGCATCATCACTTTATTTAACAAAAAATTTATGCGAAAGAAAGCATTGCTTCCCGAAGATAGTCTACTTTCTTACAATTGCTACTTGATTGCTCTAGCTCCTGACTCATACGACACTGAAATTGGATAAGTTTAGTTTCTTTTTCTTAAGGCAATAGCCTTTAATGTCGATACCAATTAAATTAATTTATCAATGTACCTATTTGATGACGTTTACGCAGAGGCGGGTGCACATGGGAGGGGTATATTCACGTGAATCTATCCTCCTCTCTGTAAATCATATATAGTACCAATGAATTTCAGCTCAACTACTTAAAGTAGCATGGGTGAACCCAAGCTCAAGTGATCATTATAGTGCATTTGTAAAGAGACCTTTCAGTTAGGAGTTTGGTCCTGTACACTTTCTTCTTTTTAAATTATATTTTAATTAACAAATAAGGTTAAATCCTCATGCCAATATGATGCTTTCTAATTAAACACTCTATTTTTGTTTCTCTTTTTTTCCCCTTTTTTATTGGTTACATTTTTTTCGTTCTTTTTCTTTAGTCTTTATTTTGAATTATGAAATTGCTAAACCAAAAAATACATCTCTCAGACATCCTCTCGAAAGCTCGGGTCTTTAACGTTTATGGTGCACTCATATTCTTAAAATCCTGAATACGCTTCTGCGTTTACGTTTTCCTCCATAGTACACTATAATTTTTGCCTTTACCTCATTATATTTTCTCTAAGGATTTTGTTTCGTGGAATTATATTTTTTATTTTTATTGTATTGTGAAGCTTAATCCACTAATGAGCGAAAGTTAGAAGAAGGAAAGACTTTTGGTACCACTGAAACCTTACACCTAAGTGATATATGGTGGAGTCTCAACTCTCAACCACTTGAATGCAACTCCATTAATTCTTTTGAGGCTATTATTATTAAGTTGAAAGTTGAAATTGTAGTAATTAATTCACAAATCTTTAAATAGAATTACAATAACACGCATGTAAGAATGAAAAAATCGGTTTATTATGAGAAATATTTTTTTTCAAAAGCACTTTTTGCTGAGAAGCAATTCGTGTTTGACTAGTTAATTAAAAAATACTTATAAACAGCAACTAGTATTGGCCATATTTTTAAAAAGTGTTTCTAAGTATATTTTTTCAAAAAAAAAAATTCAAAAAGTGTTTTCGGCACGGAGAAGCTTGGCCAACTTGCTACAAGGAAAGCGCAGATCCTTCAGACTGATTTGGGCCTGAAACAAATGAAGATCAACCCAGTCTCTTCTAGGCCCAGAGGCTTCATAGGCCCAATTTCCTAATACGACGGCGTACGGGCAGCAAAAGTTAAATCAGCAGAAGATAACGAAAGCAATCCAATTTCAAAGGTTCCAAACAGAACCAGAAAAAAAAGAAGAAAACCTGTGGAGTGAAAAAATGTCAGCCTCGGCGATATTCGGGTTGAAAATGGCGGTGTTGCCGGGGTCTTCAACTGTTTCAACCACCGGATTCTATGGCGGAGCCACCAAGTTGGCGGCGGCGCCGAAAAGTGTTGGAGGATTGGCAATTGAGTGTTCGTCAAGGCCACAGAAGAAGGCCACAGCTCACCACAAGAAGACGCGGCCACGCAAGACTCAAGCTTGGGACATTCGACGTGGGCCCGCTGTTTATCCTCCATTGCCTACCTTACCTCCTGAGTGGTCATTTGCTACTGATGAATCGGGTCAACCCGTTTCTGCTGGAGCTTCGGAGCCCAAAACCGAGTAATTTTCTGTAATTGTTAATTTGTCATTTGCGCTTTGAATAATGGTATTTTCCATTTGATACTTGAGAATTTTCACTTACTATTTTGCTCTTCCCCGTTGAATGTTACTACTTGTTCAATTTTAGCCTTTTAGGCTTTGGCAGGTGATTAGAACTATTTATCATAATTACGAGTTTCTTTTCGACGTAATGAAGTAATTATACAAGTGCGATTACTATAGTGTAGTCTATGTGAAATTGTGACTAGCTTACATGTTCAAAAAAAAATGTCTTAGCTTGTGCTAACACAAAACATAGATGATATAGTAAATTTGTGTCTGTGTGACCTATAAGTTACGGGTTCGAGCTGTGGAAACAGTCACTAATGTCTGTATTACATGATATCCAGTGGCGGAGGTAGCATTACCGCCAAGGGGTACAAAAAAAAGGAAAAAGTTAAAACCTCACAAAGATATTGAACCCCCTTAACCGATAAGCTATGCTTTTGGGCTGTGTCAAGTAGATTCAAAACATAATATATAGAGGTAAAAATAAATTTTACCTTACATATACAGTATAAGTTTCCAGTGAAGGGGTTCGGGTGAACACCCTTCCGTCTAGGGGTGGACATAAGTCGGTTCGGTTCGGTTTATTCGATTTTCGGTTTGTGATTTTTATAATCAAAACCGAATTTTCGATTCGGTTTTTACTTTTTCGATTTAAAGTCATGGCAAAAATAGTACGAAACAATAAAAATAGATTACTTGAGTAAATAATTTCGCAGTAATATGCTTAAGTTATTTCCCCCCCTACAATTATCTTAAAACTCTCTTTGTTTCATGTATTTGAGACCAATATGTAAAACCATTACTTTAATCTTTGAATACTCGAATCATTATTCTGCATCTCTTTTACCTTAATACCCAATTAAATCCCGAAAAAAAAAAGCTTCCCAAAAGTTAAATGCATTTTGTATTTTACATTATATGGAAGGAACCTAAAGAAAAGAAGGAAACAAAGAAACTGTATAACAGAATAAATCAAGTGAAGGGGACGCTTTGTAGCTGCTCCCTCTTTTAAATCTCTACCTCAGCAAACACACTACTCCATTACCACTTAACAATCTTGAACTAGTAAAAGCTATATGTTCATATCGTGGGAAGTATATATAGCCATATTGGTAAAAGCTATATACTCTTTCAAAGTAAGGGACTAAGAGTTAAAAATATTGGTAAAAAAATTCGATTTAACCGAAAACTGATCGAATAAACCAAAATTTTCGGTTCGGCCAGTTTTTGTCGGTATTATGCCCACTCCGCCCCTGATTATCTTCCTTAGAGTGCGATTTTCACTCTGATCCGGAATACCTTGCGCACGGGTTGCCTTTTTTTACCATTCTAATGCTGAAAGATATCCTAGTAGTTGCTTACTCGACCTGAGCAAGGGAATTCCATTTTCAATAAATTAATATGTTATGCTATAAAGTCAGCTGGCTAACTTCGTTTGGTTTATAACTGGTTAAAACTCCTATTGATGTAAGATGACTCGATTCTAAGCCTAACTTTCTTTGTACAAAAATATTTTAGAATATTCTGATTTTTGTAATGCATCAGCTAAATCCCAAGTAGGAGAATTGATTATACGTTGCTATACTCTTCTTCCTGTCATACTGGTGAGTGGAAATGGGAGTAACCTAGTGACGTGGCGTGGGCAAAACTAGCCAAGAACACAGACTATAACCTTTTTGTTTTATACGTGTTAGAACTTACAAGCGTGTTTCAAGAACACATTTAACTACTCTTGTGTTGGGCATATTATGTTTGTGCTACAAATCCTGCTTATTCAGAAGAGCAGAGGCACGCAAACTCCATTGCGGCATTTAAGGAGTTGGAGGCGTACTTATCTACAGCGTCGCATGGTCATCTTGCCCTGGTTCTAAACCTGATAATCTGAACATTAATATAAGTATGGTTACATCTTGGATTCGAAGTCTCTCCTTTGCGTTTAACACGCTAAACTGTGTAGCAAAGCCAAGGTGGTTCAGAAACATTTTCATCGCAACAGCAGCGGCAGCAAATTCAGTGTAATCCAACGTACTGATGTCCAGAACGCAGACCTTACAACCCCTATCTAGTGGAGATAGAGAAGCTGTAACATATTCATCGCAAGAGAACACAAAAAAGCCAAACTTTCCCAAGAGTTGGGAGTAGAACAGAAAAGTCAAGAATGTACATGTATGTTCCTACCGTAAAAGGCATTTTTACAAGGTGGCACAGCTCCTATCAAAGACCACCCATCCGAGAATGCAGACACAGCAGGGCTATCCCTACAATATTCCACCTCAACAAAAAGAAAGAATAGAACTGCTTTATGTCCCCCAAAAGCAAAAAAAAGATAGCAGAAACTAAGCTGAATCCCAAGGTCAGCAATTGGATTTGTGTACAACGAGCGAGTTTCCAAAGAGCAACCTTCATCCAGCATTCATGCTAGACATTCACCACTACCAGCTTTTAGGAGTTGCACAGTAATCAGTTCTATCCTCCATGTACTGCCGGGTGGATAAATTCCTTCTGATATTTTCACTGCAAATAATAGTTAACCAGAAATGGATTTCTCGATTCCTCATTATTTCTGCTTCACCAGGCTGAGGAGAAAATCAGTAAATATGTGTTCGTATTCTGGCATTTTCCCATAACCTGCAGCAAATTATAAATATGTTGCAGTCATGACTTTCAGGTGAAAATTTTCTCGACAATCTAACTACTTTTAACGTTAGAGAGTGTAATTCCCTTTACAAGGCTTTGCTTACCAGGAAAGTAATTAATATCTATGACGTAAAACCGGTCTTTGGTCCCAAGCTCCCTAATTATATCCAAGTTGAAGAGCCGGAGACCCTGCACAAAACATTGCAATAATATTATAGAATTTTTTCCTTGTGACAGAGCAGAAAAAAAAACATGAAGACAAGAATATAGAAACTGTAAAACAAGCACCAAGCATCATTTCCAACACAGATCAGTATGGAAAGAGAAAACAGAAAGTAACGTACCAGTCTGCGACGAAGTTCCTTAGCAAGCCTCTCAAGTAATGGCCGTGGAGGAAGCTCTGCAAAGGAAAAAAAGTGAAAATAATCATGACCACTTTCCATGATTTACTTCAGGTCCCTACAGCTATATTTCCATAATTAAATGCTATCTCCACAGCACGTATCTTGCCGAGGAGTATACTATTCACCAAGGTGAGATGGCAATCACTGGTCCGATTCACTAAAGTGAAGTAAATACAGTATGTAACAGAGCTATATATCTTTAGCTTCTAAACTTCGGACTAAGAGATTGAGTGCTCTATCTGCTAACGACTTCAAACAGAATTATATACCAGAGCATCATCATGACTGAATACCTTCCTTCATAAGCATTCCCTTCTTCCTTAATACAACATCGTCGCAGTGTAATTCACCTAAGCACTTCTAAGAACTGACAGAGGAAGGTTATTAACCAGCAAATGCACTCTACATCCCAGTTAATCAAACCTACTCTAAATTGCAGGGTTCAAGAATAAAATATTAAAAAGCATTATTGTATTGTGTTTGTCAAATAAGTGTTTAAAACAATAATCTGAAATGTTGAAGCAAGAGCATTTCCATTTCAAGGAGTAAGGGACAGATTTTCTGACGAATAAATTAGAACAAATGTCTACTTTATTGGAGCGAAGAAAGTGCAAAAAGGTAAAAAGCTTGTCACTAAAGGTTCAAAATCATAGTTAAAGGAACTCCGTCCAAATTTAATTCCTGTGACCCCATGATCCCAAAGTTCTTAGGAGGTCATGGTCCTAGAGAATTCTCAACAATATACGCCTTGAGAATTAGGGAAGTCCTACTCTTCAAATGACTAAATAAAAAAAGAAATATAAAAAACAACTTATTATTCATCTTATTCTTTGGTGTATGCCATAACAGTGCATCTATATATCTAAAGCAACTATGATGTATTCGATGTACCTAGAAACAGAGAGTAGCTAAGGGAAAAGATGGCTCACCCCCAACACAAGGGTCTAAATCTGCTTCTTCAGCAGATGCAGCAGCACAAGAAACTCTTGGGAATCGAAAAACCCCAGGGTTTTTTGACAGCTCACGTTTGCTAACATCAGGTAAACTGAACCGTCTAACAACCTTAATTGCTTCCCCGACAATGTATACCTTAAACAGAATTCCTCCTACAAACACAAGAATAAAAAATACATAATCAGCAACTAGATGACTCATAAAACAACTGCACATTGAAGAAACAAGTTCAATATTTCAACTAATATACGTACCATGGTTGATAAATTCCTGTAGGACAAGTGGGGGTTCAAGCATCTGAAGAGAGAACCTATCATAGGCTAGCGACAACTCATGGGACTTAGCAGCCAAAGGCTTTGCAACTGAGAAGATAAAAGCAGCTCAATTCAGGAAAATTGTGTGAATGGATCACTTTGCTTAAATATTGCTCAAGTTTGGAAAACATCTTGTTCTAAGTATTCGAATGCTTGTCCCCAGTAAGTTACACAGCTTCAATTTTGATGCCTACACCTACCTTTAGAGTTTAAAATGTGGCAACTGCCCAAAGATCAGTTGATTAAAGGCGAAGAGGAAAAGAAGACATACCAAGAGGAAGTCTCAGACCAGCTTTACTCACTGCATCTGAAATAGATGAAGAATCTTTCTCAATAACCAGTTGCCTTGGAACACCAACTTTCCCTGTCAAGCAATCAAAAACAAGTTAATCCTTCTTTTTTCTGGTTATATGGTAAACCCACCCTCGAACCCTCCAGACACAGCAGCCAGACATTGGCTGTCCCCACTTCTTCAAGCTAACAAAGAAATCATCAATGGCCACAATTGCATGTAAGCTAAGCAGTAATAATTATCAAATGATCATAACAAGACAGGAAAAATTACCGTAGCTGTCCGACAAGTTCAGGTCTGCAACATCTTCAAGCATGTATTGGCGATTGTATACATGTTGTATTGCATCCGGAGGGTCGAGGACTGTGACATCTGGATGTGTTAGCCTATATTCCTTCATATAAAGCAAAGAAAGAGGTAAGGAGGAAAATAATAATGGTTCTCCAATATATACTCAGTTGATAAAACTAGATGGCTCTACAGAAGCAAACAGCAGTTAAACCCCAGGATAAATAAGGTGATCGGAGCACATACTGCATTCGCCTTTTTAAACTATGACCAAACTAGTATGAGATAACAGTGGAAATATAGCAGCAACAAACAGTCCGATTGAGTTGTGACTTTCAGTTCAAGTAGAATAAATTTACCATTTCACCATAAGAGAATAATGACCAACATAAGTGTATTAAGAGTTGAGACAATTATTCTCACAGCTGCACTCAACGGTCATTCTTCTAAAAAAAGACTCAAAATTTCATGATCCGGCATGGTCAAGTAACCAACAAGCAACTCAGATAAGAAAACATCAAACAACAACAACAACAATGATCCCAAGCAAGTTGGGGAACATCAAAGCAGCACCTAAAAGGAAAAATACCGAAGATTATAAAACATTGATTAGGTTAGTGCTCTCCTCTTAAGCTGATATAAGGATTGGTGATGAGCCTGGAAAAACAGAATCCATTTATGGAAACCAGGAATCCTATCTGCAATCAGCTAATCTGTCCACGAAGGAGACATATTTTCACTGTCCACGATTCATGACCGAGGGAAGAGATAGCAGTCTGCAAGTTATGTCAGATGGAACAAGTTTAAGCAAAAAGACAGCTCGTCTCACCAACCACTGCCAGTGCATGTCCAGTCCACGTAATTGCATATTTTGTAGCCTATAATTATTACAGATTTGTCCAAACATGCATGTCAACTGTTTCTTACAGGATTCTGTGAATAACACACACAAAAAGAAAGCTTTCAAATGAACCAACCTCAAGAATACGCCGCCACTTGCTTCCTGATAACTGCAAGAAATACAGAGCACGAGAATGTCAGAAAAGACAGACGGTGACATATTCTAGAACGACATTCTCAGGGGAGAAGCTATAACGCTTAGCTATACAAGCATATACACGCAAGAAAGTAAGATGTTTTGGAAAAGATATTTGATGATGTGAATAGAATCAAAACACAAAGCATATACATTCAAATAAGAAGGAGAAGTACACTGAGGAACTAAAAAAGGTAGAATACTTGCCTTATGGAGCACAATGTCAAAAGGGCCTTGATCTGAAAGGGGTTTGCTCTGATCAATAGCAACAAATAATATTCCCTTAGCCCTGCATAATTTATGAGCACGGTTAGCCACCAGGTTGCAATTGTTTTTTGAATCTACGTGGACATTAGCGTAAGACTTGAGCAAAAGAAGTTTGTGTAGAAAATTAGTTGAAGCGAAATCCAGGTAATGGAATGGTGGAAAAGTGAGTGGGATCACCATTCATCAGTTTTAAGTTTAATTTCAGTTCTGGTTCTCGGAGACATTTGTAAATGTAGTTAAATGACCAACTTTACATTTCAGAAAGCAGAATATAATAGGGGTAGTTCAACAGCAGCCATCATAGAGCATTCACAATCCAAAGTATGTAAATTACTTGCACAAGACTGCATTAAAGAGCACTATTTGATAATCACATGAATGAATGGCAATTCAATGAGGCGGGACCAGGCAAAGAAAGCTTAAGCGGGGAAGGATTGGCGAGACACTTAGCAAAGATACGCCGGCTATATTTTCCTTTTTAGAAAAATGGCACAAATGAACATGTTAGTTTTAGGTTTTCAGACCTCTGTGAATCTGTTCTTCCCCATGTCTCTCTTATCTCTCTACTCTCATTTAGTTCCATGTTCCTGAAGGCAGAATCTTCAAGAACCCAACAGAGAAAAGAATGAATGAGCTAATCAACCAGCTAGTCCACCTCATACTTAGAGGAGGTCACATGCAAAGGAAATTTTGTTTGAAGCACTAGGTAATACAATTCCAGCTTCTACCTAGTCATTAAGCCAAAAAAAGGTGTCAGTTCTGATGTTGCCAGAACTATGGTGCGAAATGTGTTCTCTCACATGCCTAACTTCATCCTCTTTTTGTAGGATTTTGGTCCATATACAACAGTTTACATGAAAATTGGCGGGGCAAGAATCGGAAACGACGGAAACAGATGAATGAAAATAACATTCAGTTTGAAATAGAATGGAGCAATAGAAGGTAAATAAAAACGCGGGCAGGCGACGCAGGCAGTGATGGGAGTAAAGCTTTGACACCCCAAAACCACCTTGCCCACACCATTGTCATGCCTAGATCAGCAGTCTTTGGGGTGCCAGAATCTGAAGAAATACCATCATCAAGAAAAGGAAAAACAGACTGGGAGGTTCAATTCCTCCCACCCCCCGAAAAAAGGGAAGGAAATAATCCCTCTGCTCCTAGAAGAATGGAGCTCGGAGTGTGAGCATCAGTGCATCTAATTTTCTTTCTATTTTTGTATATCAATTCCTTAATTTAAAATTACTGCAAATCACAAATTTTCGTAGTTAAAAAAGGTTAACAAGTGTTGATAAACAGCAGTCATAGAAAAAGATGGTTAACCCCAAATAGTAAATGTGCTGTATGGAAAAGAGGGAGAATAAATAAAACCTGAACAGCAAGACACTTACAATCAATTGAAATTTTCACCAAGTCCACTATGACTAATTAACACAGTATTAGTTATAAGGGTCATTTCATAGAAAGCGACCAGCAAATCAATTAGTAATATTTTCAAGAATTTAAAATTCACATATACTAGCACCAAAAATATCTGTCTGTCAGAGGTTACAGACCCCCTTCAGAATGTTCTCCAGCTATGTTGGCCACACAAAGTAAAAATGGAATATTCTTATTCCAATAATCTACTACTGTTCTAAATTCAAGAAGCTCAAATATCTATGAAAATGAATCAACAGAAAAAAGAAGAAAAAGATTACCTAGCAAGACATTCAAGCTTAGGCTGCAAAAAGCTCTTAGTTTTCTTGGAAGTAAGAGCATAACCCACCACTATAGTTTTCTTAGACTGTACTAACCCACCACCTACCATTTCTGTATGATTTTCTTCCTCTGTGTTAATTTCTTCCTCCTCTTCCACTTCCCTCTTGTACCCAACTATTTCACCCTTCATCCTCATTCCCCTTAACCCACAAATCTCACTCTCCTTATTACTACACCAATTAATTCAAGAAAGCAATTTTATCCAAAATAATCAAAAAAGATTTTTTAAAAAGTTTTAAATCTTTAAACCAGAATCAAAAATTGAAAAGCTTGTAACAATCTTTAATCACAGAAACAGAAAAAGTAAAGATCTTTGAACCCGAAAACCCAAATAGAAAAGACAAGAGAAAAAAAAAGTTGTGATCTTTTTACGTTATGTAGCTTGGGTTATCTTAAAAGGATTCTTGAAATGGCGATAAAAGCATGTGGAAAGTGTTTTGCTTTAGAAGATGCCGGAAATGAAAGGAGAGAAAGAAAGAGTAGAAGAGAGTGGGTTATATATAGGGGGGGAGAGAAATGGGGATACACGCGTAGAGATTTGAGAAGTGATAGAAATTGCTTGGGTGGGTGTGTTATTAGCTGTAGCAGTAAATACTAGAATGCTCAAACGCAAAGCGTGTATGTATTTATATGGGTTATAACGCTTCTATACACACAAGTTTAACTCATTACCTTAAAAATGGGTAAATACATAGCAAATTTTGCACTTGTTTTTAAAGTGAACTAAGTATAAAATATATATATAATCAAAGTTTTTCTTTTATATCTTTTTAAGTGTTTTATGGGCAATAAGAACTTACTTTGATGGGCTTATTATGTAAAAATTACACTGGGCGTCCTATTTGGTCGCCCACATTTAACTTATACTTATTTTTTAAAAACTTTTAACTTTTACCCACTTTTTATATAACTTCAGCCCCCTTTCTCCTCCTCCTTCTCCTCCTTCGTTTTCTTCTTCTTCTTCTTCTTCTTCTTCTTTTTTGTTGTTGTTGGTGCTGCTATGGAACTTCAGTTCATGGGATGATTGCCATAAATATGTTTATCGGATTATTTAAAAACAAATTATAATTTACGTAAGTTGGTATGTTAGAAAGCTTTTTCAAAAACTTCAGCTTATATAGTGCTGACGTTTTTACAAATGAACCAAAAATAACTTAGAGCTGAATTTCGCCAGTTACAAAATAAAATCTTCAGCTCTAGAGCTGAAGTTCGCCAGTTACAAAACAAAAACTTCAACTCTAGAGCTGAAGTTCGCCAGTTAAAAAAATAAAAATTTCAGCACACTTGCTACTTCAGCCTGAAGTTATGCGAAAAAGCGGGTACATTTGCAATCTTTTTTTACAAAGCGGGCACAAGTTAAAACGTGACACAAAAAGCGGGTATAGATGCAAATGTCCCGCTTATTATAGATCAATTGATGCAGTAAAAATAGCGCGGACTAACCAGTTTTCGGATTGGTAATTGAAAAATAGCCAGCGTTTGTAAAATCATTGAAAAATAACCATTATTTCGTTGCAACACGGTACGTTCCAGCATAATATACTGGAGATTGGTGCACTTATGTATGAACTTCCAACATATCATGCTGGATCTCTAGCACATGGAAAGTTCCAACATATTATACTGGAGATTGGAGCACATGTGTATGAACTTCCATCATATTATGCTGGATCAGTATATTATGCTGGAAATTCACGTGTAAAAAACTCGAACTCCAGTATATTATGTTATAATATTACCAGATTTTGAACAGTATTTACGTTCAGAATTTTTACATGAATAGTGGTGAATTTTTGATTACTTTTGAAACTGCGATTATGTTTTAATTACCACTTATAAATCTTACTATTTTTGAATTTCTATGTGAAACTTAGTTCAAAGGGTAAACGTTTGATGTTTAATTAGAGGGTTTGCTGATAGGTCAATTGTTGTGAATTGTCGGTGTAGGTTCTTGTTGACGGGCCGTATAAAACTATATATATGTTCAAGGGGTGATGGTTGGGTGTACGAATAAAAGTTCCACATTAATTGCCGGAGGAAAAGAGTTACATAAAAAGTGCAATATACTCTTAGCTGTGAGGCCGTTTCAAGAAAATCGTATAATTTGGCATAAAATAAATAATATCATGTCATATTAATATGTGGTTGATCTATCTCAACATTTGCCATATTAATACTCTTTTCTGCCGTATGAATGCTTTACATGTATTGTTACACTATGCCATGAGGTTCACCTAATTGATTGAGGTTTCTAAAGTTAATAACAAATCTATAAGCATAATGTTTGCTGTATCTAAAATATTTTGTGATAATCAATTATGTCGGAAGCTTATCCTTTAATCTACACCCTATTAATGTTTAGAAAATAAAACGAAATTTACGTAAATTTAACCATTTATGTATGTTGTTATGCATTTCTGAATTGGTAAAATTCTTTTTCTGAATTTGATTGAGGTGTGAATCACGAGTTATGGTCATGCTAAATACGTAATTATTATGCGTATGTAATAGAAATTACTTTATATTATTCTATAATGAATGGAATCCACATGGTCTTCATGTGTTGGACCTTATCTTGAATAGTTGGACATCATTTTCTGATATGTTTATTTAACATCACACTACGACGTATTTAACATATATATTTCATTTAATTAATATCTTATTTAATCACAATAAAATCAAGATTTGTTTACCATAATTTCGTACCAAGTTGGCAACGTGCATATCCTACTCTGAAGTTTCTTCTTTTCTTTTTCATGTGATTTTTCTTTATGTGGAAGATTCTAATTGCCTGAGTTGATCCTATATGTTAGCTTGGGATAAACAACTATATACATAAAATTAATTTTTTAATTCCTTCCAAATAACAACAAAAATAGACTACTATTCTCTAACTTTCGCCCCAATTGTTAATACTCTACATAAAATTCAGAATTATATCTAACGTTGGATGACTCGCTCATTGCAGAATCATGAGGCGGTTCAACAAAGTTGGTGGCCTAAAGCCAAATCTTGATAAGTGGCCTTAAATTTTTTTTAAAGATTTTTTATTATTTATTTTACCTCTTTACAGTTAACATTATTCTATAAGCAATATAAGTACTTAAAAAAAAAAAGCATTTTTATCTGATCAAATATTATCTTTTACTTGTGTTATCTTTCTTTAATACTTTTAATTCAAAAAATAAGTCTAAACCATCAATATCTTTCGTGGTTAAGGGAATGTCTTTCCAAATTCTCGTCATCTCGTTATATCAAATTCGCTTTTACCTATAGAAAACCAAAAACATTTTCATACGTCAAAATTTTAAAGTTTGATTTTCTTAGTTTATTAAAAAATTGTACCTGTTTTACTTCAATTTTTTCAAATTTTTAAAAATTTAATTTCATAAATCTACTACTAGCGTAAAATGGGGCCCCTAAAGTTTTTGGGGCCTAAAACTCTTGCTTTACTTGCCTTATTCTTCAGCCGGCACTGTGCTTATCTCTAATTGTACAAAAATAAGGAATTGACCAAAAAATATGTATTGAAATAAAAACTAACACTTTTATGCTAGTACTATGTTCCGGACTCTAATGGCTATGTTAATAATAATAATAAAATGTATAATGAAAAGGAATCATAATTTACAAATCACAAGTGACAAGACTAAAGTTTAAACTCAAAACAGATCTGAAATATTTGGATCTGTTAAACCCATTAATTATATATTACAATATCCTCCATCACCTGCTAATTGTATAGACCTTCGATTTGATTATACAAAATTTAAGAGTAATGACAGAAGGAGAATATGGATTTCAATTGTTAGACTTGGAGATTTTGAAAAAATAAACGAACGAAAGAAAAAAGTAATAATTAAAATCCAAGAGGGGAGACAAGCCATGCCTATCCCCATGGATGGACCTAACTCTAGAAGAAGAAATAAAAACACAATAACATGAGATTTGAAACTTCAGACTCAATTCTAGAAAGAAAGAAAAAATAACAATATAGACATGTGAGCTCACGTGAACCATACTCCTGCCCTTAGATACGCTACTCACAATTTTGTTTAACGTGATGTGTTCAGGAGCGTACGCATGAATTTTTGTAAGCGATGTCGATATTTACATAAGAGTGTAAAATAAATAACGTTAATTATTATATTTCTAAAGGATTTATAGTCTTAGTGCATTAGTATTGTGGAATGTTAACCGTTATTTAGAAGAGATTTTGAGTTCAATTCTACTTAACCACAATTTTTAACAAGAGGCTCTTCAAATATTTGCCAAAAATATGTTCTTGCTCAATTTCGAACCTACGCCTCTTAAAGCAAAATAAGAAAACTAACCAACATACCAGACGAGAATACATGCCAAGTGATGTCATTTTATATTTATTACTCGTCTCGATACAGTATAATTATATATGCTTAGTAAAATTTCCAAACGAACACTTCTGTATTGTTTGTCCGCCCCTGGTTGTGTTAACGTTTGTATCAAATTACATATGTGTTCGTTTCAATAGGTACGTAGTGTGATTTACAGAGCTGAATTTGATACAAATGTATCAAATACGTAGTGTGATGTCAGGGGCGGAGCTAGAGTGTACCTAGTGGGTTCGGTCGAACCCAGTAGCTTTGGTTCGAACTTTGTATTTATTTTAAAAAATTCATTGAATTATTAATTTAGAACCCAGTAACTTAAAACGATTAGAATTATGAACTTATAAACTTGAAATCCGGGCTCCGCCTCCGTGTCATGTTAAAGACAAGTGGTTGACCCAAATTGAGCTGAAGTTTGTATCAAAACGAACCCAAATTGATACTCGTTTCCATACAGTTTAATTTGGGTTAGGTACTCCTGTTAAGCTAAAGTTGATATGTTTGGATGAAGGAATTAAGTTGATAAATATCATTATTAATTAACTACGTGGGGTTCCATTTCAATTAAATAAACAGATCATGACTCATGCTTTTAATTAGGGTCTAGGGGTGTACGTACGTCAGATTAATTAGTTCGAAATTTTTAATTATCAAATCGAACCAATTGTATCTGGTTATTAAATCTAAAGACCAAATCAAACTAATAAAAGTCAGATTTTTTAATCTCGGGTTTTTCGTTTTTTTTTGTTGCATCAAGTCTTCATACCACAAAACATAGAATTTGTGCTACAAATATTTCTTTAATCCTAGTAAGACAGAATTATATAAGGTGTTTTTCAATAAAATAACATAAATATGAGATGAGTCATGGCATTGTACTAAAATATTCAACGAGAAAGATAATAAAATCGCATAAAATAAATATTATTAATAAGTCATAATGAAAACAAACATAATTTAAAATTACTAAATTGCTAAAATAAGTATGACTAATAAGTACTATTATGACCAAACAATAAAAGAATAATAAGTTATGCATTTTATCTAAATCATGGAAAAACTAAAAAAAGTAGATATTTACTATTTTCATTCATAGTACTATTGAAGTGAATATCTTTTTATTTGCATTAGTATTGATTTGATTTTTGTTTAGGATTTATTTGAGTTACTATCATTTATGGACTACAAAACTTATTGGAGCATCCAAAAATTATAAGTCCAAGCTTGAAATAATACGTTAAAATTATGAAAAAGTTTAAGAAATATTTATAAACTACACTATAATAAATATTTTTCCGTATTAAACATGTTTAAAACTTCTATATATATAATGTCGGGTTGGTTTGATTTCGGTTTGACTTTTTCTAGTTAAAACCAAACCAAACCAGGGTTTTTTCTTCCAACAACAACCAAATCAAACCAAATCATAGTCAGGTTTTTTTCTCGGTTTGATTCGGATTAACGAGTTGGTGCGGTTTGTCGATTTCATTTGTACATCCCTACTTTTAATCTCCTTCTGAAGATGATTAGTACTAGTATTAATTAGACGAATCAATTGTCATGTTTTAGTATTATTACTTCTTGGTTGCCATGTACCAAACCCTAAAGCTTCTAGGTTGATAATTAATTCTTTTATTTTTATGTTTCTACACATATTTAATCAATAACGAATCTGGTCGACTTTATTTCAGGTCCAATTCCATTAATTCTTGTTGAGTAAATAGGAAAAGAAATAAAAACATTTGGTCAGAATAAAGAGAAAGACTATAAATTAAATTTATTATTTAAAGGCCTTTTCGATAATCCTTAATCCTTTGAGTTCGCTCATGCAGCCTATTTATAAGCTTCTTACCTTATCAAAATCAAATAATTGGATTTTAAAAGTAACCCAATCCAATCCAATCCATTTATTAAACAAATAAAACAAACTCAATAATCAAATCCGATGCTCCTAAGATGCTTTCAACACTAACTAATCTATAGTGACTTGTACTTTCAACACTAATTAATCCTTAATGACTTGTTTAAATGAATTTGTTGAGATAATGTCTCATAAGCGGTACCTTAACATTAGGCTTTTATCAGTTTCGTCCTTGTCACAATCTATGAAAATATAATTAATAATAAGTAAAAGAAAAGGAACAATAAAGTAGAATATGAGCCTTATCTGATGCTTTTGTCATATTCTCAGAGGGGATATTTGATACATAAAATTGACACCTTAAATATGCGTATGCTTTCGAATAGACTTTTGTTATATTATATAATAATAAACGCATAATATATACACAAATTTGATTAAATTAAGTAGATTCTATTAGCTAACCTTCTAAATATAACTAGTCTACAGAGACGCATTACAAGAAAGGTGGGGATTTTGTGGCGACCTAAATTGCTGCAGAAATTTAAAATATCTCAACGAAAAATCTTCAGTGGCGACTATAAGATCGTTGAGTCGACTTCGATGGCTAAAGATTAATCGCAATGGCTATTGACCGAGAACGGTCGTCAGGACGAAGAATATACGACTATGCAAAGTGTATTATTTTAGGAACACAAATAATTTTTTTAATCGACACAAATAATGATGCCGGTCTTGCAAATATTTCATTTTAACGAATGATAACGTCATATCCTCAATCCCATTATTTCTTAACAAATTAGTATTCATAATTTGTGAGGATCATTCTACCTATATAAGAAATCTTTGATTAAAATAAGATAAATAACTTACTTCAGAAATTTTTTATGAGAATATTTATTATTTTTGAATTTCAAAAAAGAGATGAAGATGTCTAGAATATTATGTCATTTATTAGTATTTTTAAATCTTAACTGGTATTAAAAATATCTATCTTTATAATCCACAATTACATGATTGTGAACGAAATATTGCATGCCTCGAAAAAGGGTTTTCTCAACTTTTTTTTTTTTTAATAAAGAAAAATGTTTCGTGAGTACGTGTATGGTAATGAGAAATACTACAAGTACTATTTTGTTTTATTAAATAAATCATGCATCTCTTGTTACTACTGTCGTAATATATTTGGTTGTTTCATAGAGAGCATTATCTTTGTTTATCTTTTCTGTTAGTTTTACTGGTAGAAAAAGATACAGTTGTCAGCAATATATTCACCTAAGGCAAAAACATTGGAGCACAATAATCGAGATATTTAATTCGAAAATGATTTTGAAAACGAAATGTAGAAGCAAGATTACCAAGCCTCGGAGTTTTTCCGTTTATATTTGTTTTTCTTTTTTCAGGACAATCAATTTTTCCCTTGTTACAAAAAATAAAATATTACTAAACGACAATGTGAAATAGTTAGTGGAAGAACAGAAAAAATCATTTTTTATTTAGTGCTTGATTATTATAGTGCTACCGCTCATCTACTTGAATAATATGTATTATACGTACTACGTACAAATAAAAAGATGTTAAAGTAATTGAATTGTTAAATAAATATGAATGTTCAATATTACTTGAGTAAAATAGCTTCCAATCTTTGTAGTCCTATTTTTGTATGACATGTTGTTCACTTGGATGTCAACAATTATATGTTAAGAATGAGTGATTCTACATTTTTTTTAGTGCAACGAGATAACGAGTTTTATATTCAGAATAAATAATTAGTCACTGTCCTTTAATTTTTTTTTTATTAGTAATAAAATACTATCTTTCCTAACTTTTTTAAACATAATTTTTAAAATCGAAATGGATATATTTGCTTGTTTGTTTTAGCTTTTGTTTTAACCTCTTAATTATTATACCAAAAACATCACTTAACATTAATATTCCAGAGTAAATAACGATAGAAAGGACTTGGAACATGAGATTTATTTAGCATTGTCTTATAAATGCGAAAAACACAAGATAGACACAGGTCTGCAAATTCATGTTGTGACATACAAAACATATTTTAATAATCACTGAATTTATTCTATTTGTTAAGAAATGAGGGCAAAATAGAATAATATAGCAATAAAGACAATGTATAGGAGGAGAATGTAAAAATTATGTTATTCAAATGTGTTTCATGTGTGTACTTCATAGGATAAAGAACACCCTATTTATAGGATATAAAATAAATGAAAGGTTACAGGAATACACCTAAAAAGTTACAAATATTAAGAGATGAATTAACTAAGTACATGAACTCAAATGGTTAGGAATGTCTAGGAGTATTCAATGGACATCCACTTTAACATATTCATAACCCCCCCCCCCCTTCGATGTCCATCTAAAGATAATGTGCCTCGTTAAAACCTTACTAGAAAAAATCCAGTGGGAAAAAGTCCAGTGAAGAAAAAAGAGTACACACATCTTGTAGTACGCATTGAGTGCTTCCTCATTAAAAACCTTACCAGGAAAATCCACTTGGGACAAAACTTTGGTTAAGGGAAAAAGAGTAAAACGCGTACTATACTTCCCCTGATGAAAACTTTATTTGATATCTTGGCAACGATGCATTCCAATCTTATGTCTCATCTTCTCAAATATTGATGCTAGTAATGCCTTAGTGAATAAATCTGCAAGATTATCACTTGAACGGATTTGTTGAACATCTATCTCACCATTTTGTTGAAGATCATGCGTGAAAAAGAACTTTGGTGAGATGTGTTTTGTTCTGTCTCCTTTGATATATCCTCTTAATTGAGTTATGCAAGCAACATTATCTTCATACAATATCGTTGGAATCTTTGTTTTTAAAGAAAGTGTATTGGTCTAAAAGAGTTTCACATGTAAGCCAGCTTTTGACGACTCAGTCAGTCACGTGGACACAGGAAACACGACAGCTGGACGTAACTCTTTGAAGAGGTACGGTACAAAGAGGCACGGTTAAGTAAACCCACGAACTTATCAGCCACGAAAAATTCAACTTGATCAAAACGGGAGAGAAGCACGGTCATAATGAATCTAGACAAAGCTACGGGCAGATTCAAGGACCCACAATTGATTACTCAAACGTTATGTAACTGAACTCCTATTATCGTTATCCTTTGTAACGCCTCATTAATGTCATAATTAGTCATTAGTGAGTAACCATAGCAGGAGTCGTACGTTATAAGAATCTCCTATATAAGGGAGGGGAATACAGGTTGTAAAGGCATCTGATTCTCGAATACAATCAACTTCGATCTTTTATTTATGTAATATTGTATATTATTCATTTTTCTCATTATCTTGATTATCAGTGACCCGTATTCATCTTAGAAATAAGCTTTAGTCAAAGGGTCTAATTCTTTAGTTAAACAAATTGGTTCCGTTACCGGGAATCTGATAATCTTTGTTTACTTTCCAAGTGATATCCTTTGAATTATGTCAAACCCCAACGACAACAACCAGCAGAGAAATGGAACCCCAGTTCCATCACCTTCAGGAACCCCACGTGGTTCGAGGGAACAATCCCCAGAAAGATCCAATAACAATCATGGTAATAATGATCAAACTGTGGAACAAGATCATGTAAAGCAAATGATTGCAGAGTATGTGAGCCAAGCTTTGCAAGAATTTGCGAGAGGATTACCAGCAGCGTTGGCTACACCGCCAACGCCACCCCTCAATAACACCATCACCATGGAAAATCCTCAATCCGGGTTGGCAAACTCAGGAAGAGGAGATACTCCTAATGAATCTCTCGAAACGAGACCAGGTATATCTAATAACTCAGAATTACAAAATTTAC
>ML301479.1:0-10683 GCA_005239505.1 Nicotiana paniculata
GTGTTTTTGGGTCTATTTATATGTTTGGGATAAACCCTAAACGTGTAGGAGACTTCTATTCCAGAAAACACTTAAAACTCTTCAAAACTCGGATTTAACCGGGTCAGGGGCCAGGCGTTTGGGCTCTGGCGACTGGATAACGCCAGGCTAGGGCTGGCGTTTGGGCCCTGGCGCCTGGATAACGCCAGGCTATGCCTGGCCTTAAGGCTCAAACGCCCGGCTATAGCCCGGTGCACTCCTCTTCGCCTCTTGAGCGTATTTTCGACGTATTTGCATCCATTTAGCTCGGCTTCCATCTCCAATTCACCTACACATGAAATAAACTCCATTATGCACATAAAAAGTGTATTTTTATCATTAACGCACATAAAATGTAAGGCATATAACATGTTAAACCATGAATTCTAGCCACGCATCAGCGCCAAACTGTTTACCCTTAAAATCGGATAACAATTAAACTTATATGTGATTTTAAGGATACGTGATTTCACCTAATACCAATTGATAAATGTGATGGTTAATAATTGAAATTAACAATAAATTAAAGCAAACCAGTGTTGAAATGTAATTCAGCCCTCGAGCTAGAGTGTCCTCGAACTGACTGATACAGGATAGTAAAGTATAAAGCAAACTGATGGACAAGAGAGTATAAGCGAGAAAGAGTGTTATATTGCTTGATATGCGAGAATGAGATGGATTACAAATTATTAGAATCCCCCTTTATATAGTAGAGGAATTCTACTTATGGTACAACTCTAATTATAGAAGGAAATTCCATGATTAACTAAATAACCGTTCTTGATTTGATATGTTCTGAGATTTCCCCCATGATCTTCGACTAGTCACGGATATCTCGCCTTTCTGTTATTATGTCATCTTCGGTCTTGCTCGATGTCTATCTTTTTTGGTCTCGATCTCGACAGGTACCTCGAATCTCGAACTTGACATCGAGCCCTCATACCTCGGCTTGATCTATTATGGGGCCGATCTTCGGTCCATCACCCTGGTCTCGGTTAATTAGTAAAATTGGGTGGCCCCGTTTTAACCGTATACATATTTATTAAGATCAAATGTATTGTCTTCCATGTGGGTAAAGAAGCTTTAGATATGTAGGATAAATGACATGAAATTGTATAGCCAAACTATCTGATTAGAGATGCTTAAACATTATTAAAAATTCTCAATTCTTGAACATGGAGCTGAGATTGATCGCATGCATTACCACAGTCTAGATCCAAAAACGTAAAGAATATCATTGACTAAAAATCAAGAAGAGAAGCCTGGAGTTGGAGTTGGCCTTTTTATCTACAGGTTAAACAAGAAAAGGCTAAAATAAGTAAGGAATGAGCAATAAGGGGATCATTGGAGACATATGGTATTTTCTGATTAACACCATCAAATTTAAACAAAACCAAGAAAAGGTTCTTGGATCTTCTCAGTTGATAGAGTTTTCTCTTTGAGTCTACCAGATAGAGGGCACTCGTTTCAGTTCCAAAAAAAAAAAAGATAAATTTCTGTCTTAGGAAAAATGATTCATACCAAGTCAAATCATAATAAGGATATTGGGAGAAAGTAACTTTCCATCGAAGATTGCACCTTGATCTCTTAAACACAGAGACTAATTATGTAGTATTTAAAGTCGATGAGTGCAGAATGAGTATGATCTTATTATACGTAGACATTTTTAAAAGAAAAGGCATATATATGTAGAAATAGTTGAGAGTTGAAAGCACTGAATCAAGTGATCTAGATTTGTGTCATGCCGGCTTAAACATGACTCTAAACTCATTGTTTATAAGCAAACAATCGAGGAAAAGTTTCTTAACCGAGTTTAAAAATATGAACATACCGAAAATGAGGAGGATTGGGAGGGAAGCATGATGAGGAATTAATTGAACTCATAAGGTTTCTTGTTATAGCCTGCAGGAACTGGTGCATTAGGCAGTGGACAGCATTCAAGTTTAGCTAATTCATTTGCACATGATTCACAATTTGGAAGAAGCCATAGCTTTAGAAATGGAGTCTACAACTTTTAACCTTTCATCTTCAATGGAATCAAATCAACAGTGGCTATATTTTGAAATGAGAAAATACGTACTACATTTGTTTGACTTGATCAAACACTAGATGCGAATAAATTATTGCCATACGTCTCCGATCCTCCTCATGTTGTTGATATTATTAAGTGTCAAAGATCAGGGCGGAGCTAGAGTACCGGGAGCGGGTTTGTCCGAACCCAATAGCTTTGGTTCGAACCCTGTAGTTGTCTTAAAAATTTCATTGAATATGTATAAATTATTAATCTAGAACCCAGTAACTTCAAACGATTAAAATCCTAAACCAATAGGCTTAAAATCCTGGCTCCATCTCTGCCAAAGATCACTTCAAATTATACAGACACCCTAATATTAAAATTGAAACATATTGCAAGGTACTTAGGTTGTCACCTTCAGAATAATACAGGGTGTTTCTGTGGCAGTATTTAAAAGTCCTTTGGACAAATGACACACATTGTCCTGTGTCCTTCAAAGAACAAAAGGTGGCAATTGTTTGGCATGTGCTGGCAAGACATGCAAGATTGTTACATATATTCTTGACAAATGGCAAAGCTTTTTGCCTATAAAAAGCTTCTTCTCTTCAGCCAATTTCAGAAGCAGTAACATTTTTCCTTCATTTCCTTCAAGCCTCTCTTCTTCCATTGTTGTCCAATATTAATTATTAGTTGTTTCCTTCTCATTTACTTTTCCTACTAGCTAGTTGGGTTTGTAATTTAATATTTTGTTGATTCTTGTATCCTCCTAATAGAGGTAGGCTTGTTTAATCCTGGAGAGACATTTCACACTGCTGAAATAGTTTCTTAGGACAGTGCCTAGCACGACTCAAGTCAATCCGTGTATCCGCTTACAAATAATTATTGCAGTGTTATTATTGAAATTCTTGCTATCAATTCCCTACAATCTAAGAAACTATGGCAAACAACACTGATGCTGAAAATACTACTAATACTACCAATATTGGCGCTACCTCCGCCGCCCCAGTTCCAGTTGCACTATCATATGCCAGGCCATTTCCAGATGTGTCGAATATCGAAATTTTCGCCAATTAAAATTTTAAGCGTTGGAAAGAAGCGATTTTCTCACTGCTTGATGTCCACAGTGTTGCACATGCACTGCTGCATCCACAACCTAGTCCAGACACTGATAATAAAATAGTGGAATCATGAAAATATGCTAACAAGGTATGTCTCATACTATATTACAAACTATTTCAAATGAACTGCTTGACGTGTATTGCAGTTACAAGGAAGAAAAAGCTATCTGGGAAGCCTTAATTAAAAAATTCACTGCTGAAGATGCTACAAAACAAAAATTTGTAGTAGGAAAATTTTATCAATGGAAGATGAGAGATGATAAAGAAATGAACGTACAAATGAACGAATATCAAAAATTGCTAGAAGACTTGAAGGCCGAGGGGATGTCACTACTAGAAAAGTTTGTTGCTGGAGTACTGATTGAGAAGCTGTCTGACTCATGGAATGACTACAAAAACAACCTAAAGCACAAACAAAAAAATTTCACCATTGAGAAAATTGTGACCCACATCCTAATTGAAAATTCCAAAAGAAAAGAATCTGCCAAAGCTAGGATGACAGCTCTTAAAGCAAACTTAGTGCAAAGCAACAACAACAATCGCAAAAAGTACGAGAATAAATTTCAAGGTTGCAAGCCTAAAAATCCTAACTTTGAAAGAAAAAAGGGCTCTTGTTTTGTTTGTGAAAAACCAAGACATCATGCCTCACAGTGCAGGTACAGAGCAGGAAATGACAAAGGAAAAACTAATAATCTTAAGGCTAACTTAGCCGAAGGAGGTGATATTATTGCAGCTGTCATTTCTCAAGTAAACATTGTAGGACATGCAAAAGAATGGGTGATAGACTCTGGGGCTACTCGGCATATTTGTGCAAATCGAGAAGCATTTTCCTCTTATACTCATGTAGAGGATGACAGAGAAGAGGTCTACCTTGGAGACTCAAGTACTACCAAAGTCTTGGGTAAGGGTAAAGTTCTCTTGAAACTCACTTCAGGAAAAACTTTAGCCCTTGTTGAGGTACTGCATGTTCCTACTATGAGGGCAAACTTGATCTCTGTATCCTTATTGGGAAGAGCCGGAGTGAAAGTGTCATTTGAATCTGATAATATCATAATGATCAAAAATAATGTGTTTGTGGGAAAGGGCTATTGTAACCAAGGACTCTTTTTACTTAATATTTCTGATGTTATCAATGGAAATGAATCTGCTTCTGCTTATATGGTTGAGTCTATTTCTTTATGGCATGCTAGATTAAGACATGTTAATGTCGCGTATATAAAGAAAATACAGTCACTAGGATTAATATTTGGTTTAGACTCAAATAATATTGACAAGTGTGAAATATGTGCTGAAGCTAAAAGTACTAGAAAGACTTGTTTCCCGTAAATAGAGAAACTGAATTATTATCTTTAATTCACACTGATTTAGGCGACTTGAAGCAGACTATGACTAGAGGTGGTAAAAGATATTATATGACCTTTATTGATGACTTTTCTAGATATACTAAGTTGTATTTGCTTAGAAATAAAGATGATGCATTTAATGCTTTTATTTCTTATAAAACTAAGGTTGAAAATCAACTTAGTAGAAAAATCAAGAGAATTAGATCTGATAGAGGTGGAGAATATTTATCTTTAAATGATTTTTGTAAAAAGAATGGAATAATTTATGAAGTAACTCTGCCTTATTCACCTGAATCAAATGGAGTAGCTGAAAGGAAAAATAGAACACTGAAAGAGATGATGAACTCTATGTTAGTTAGTTCTAATGCTCCTGATAATATGTGGGGTGAAGCCATATTATCTGTATTTCACTTACAAAATAAAATACCACATAGAAGAACTGGCAAAACTCTGTATGAATTGTGGAAGGGTTATAAACCTAAGTTGAAATATTTAAAAGTGTTGGGGTGCCTTGCTAAAGTTCTGTTGCCTGAACCTAAAAAGAGAAAAATAGGTTCTAAAATTGTTGATTGTATGCTTATTGGATATGCTGAACATAGTGTTGCATATAGATTTCTTGTTCTAAAAAGTGATGTGCTTGATTGCAATACTATAATTGAGACAAAGAATGCTGAGTTCTTTGAATATATTTATCCACTGTCTGAAAAAATTTCTAATACACATGTTGAAACAAATAATAAAATTACCTCTAATGAGGAACTGAGAAGGAGAAAAAGGCCTAGAAAATAATATTTTTCATATGGAAGTGATTTTCAAGCTTTTCTTGTTGATAGAACCATCAAATTATTTTGAAGCTATATCTTCTTCTGATGTTAAATATTGGAAAGAGACAATAAAAATTGAAATTGATTCTATTAAAAAAAATAATACATGGATTTTAACTGATTTACCTCCTGGTGCAAAGCCTATTGGCTGTAAATGAATTTTCAAAAGGAAATTTAATCCTGATGGATCTTTAGATAAATATAAAGCTCGGTTAGCAGCAAAAGGATTTTCTCAAAAATAAAATATAGATTATTTTGATACATTTGCACCAGTGACTAGAATTTTTTCTATTCGAGTTTTAATTGCCTTAGCTTCAATCTGTAAGCTTTTTATCCACCAAATGGATGTCAAAACTGCTTTTCTAAATGGTGATTTAGAAGAAGAAATTTATATGGTTCAACCTGAAGGCTGTGTCATTCCTGGACAAGAAAATAAAGTTTGTAAATTAGTTAAATCTCTTTATGGCCTTAAACAAGATCCTAAGCAGTGGTATGAGAAATTTGAAAAATTCTTACTGAGAGACGGTTTTTCTTCAGTTGAGGTGGATAAATGTGTTTATACTAAAGTGGTAGACAATGATTATGTGATAATATGTCTGTATGTTGATGACATGCTTATATTTGGTACAAGTTTAAATATTGTGCAAAATACTAAATCATTTTTGTCTGTTAATTTTGATATAAACGATCTGGGTGAAGTAAATATGATATTGGGAGTTAAAGTTATAAGGAGTAAAGATGGCATAATGTTGTCACAAGAACATTATGTTGAGAGACTTCTTAAAAAGTTTGAATATTTTGATGTCACACTAGTGAGCACTCCATTTGATGATAACTCTCAGTTGAAAAAGAATCATGGTGACCCAGTTGCTCAATCTAAATACGCTCAGATTATTGGGCGTCTGATGCATTTAATGAATTTTACAAGGCCTGATATAGCATATGATGTGTGTAGACTGAGTAGATATACTCATTATCCCAACAACGAGCATTGGTCTGCATTAGCTAGACTAATGAAATATTTGAGAGAAACCATGAATTATGGTATCCTATATAATAGATTTCCTTCTACTTTAGAAGGGTACAGTGATGCAAACTGGATCTCTGATTCAGATGAAACAAAATCCACTAGTGGTTATGTATTCACCCTTGGTGGAGGTGCAATATCGTGGAAATCAGCTAAACAGACGATCATTGCTAGATCGACTATGGAATCAGAGTTTGTAGCTCTGGAGTTAGCTGGTTCTGAGGCTGAGTGGCTAAGAAACTTCTTAGCTAATATCCCTTTGACAAAGGATGTATTGCCTCCTGTGTCTACACACAGTGATTTCCAAGCGGCAATAGCTATGGCAAAGAATAAATCTTATAATTGTAAAAGTAGACACATGAAATTGAGACATGATATCATAAAACAGCTGTTGAGAGATGGAATAATTTTCATTGATTATGTGAAGTCAGAGATAAATTTGGATGATCCTCTGACTAAACCTGTGGGAAGAAAATTAATTCTTCAAACCTCAAAAGAGATGGGGTTAAGGCCAACATGTTGTCAATAGAGATGGTAACCCAACCTATGTGATTGGAGATCCCATGAAGTAGGTTCATATGGGTAATAACAAGTCGATATTGGCACTGATGCACTAAAAGAGAGTGCTTGACTGCTACTAAATTGAGAGGCTGATTTATAACTCTTAATAAAATTCATAGTCCTTATGGATGGTGTATTTAAAAGCAGTATACACTTGATGAATTCACCTATATGAGAGTGGAGTGGACCGCTCCTATGAGATTTTGTCCTAGTCTCTAAAGCTCTCATGAATAACCAGGCACGCGCATGGCCTATTGGGCGCAAAATCGCGTTGAACAGCAAAATTACCAAGGGTCGAAATGTGATAGATAAAATCTCTGACTTACAATAACAGTTATTGGTTCATAGAAATATTATATTTCACCAGTAATTCTGTAAGTTAAGTTTTATCAGTCTAAGTTTGGTTCATAGTTCGAAAGACACCAAACCTATTGCATTTGGACCATACAAATCTAGTAAGTCTTACTCCTTTCTGTTATAAACCTTTGAAATAGTGGGGGAGTGTGGCAGTATTTCAAAGTCCTTTGGACAAATGGCACACTTTGTCCATGTGTCCTTCAAAGAACAAAAGGTGGCAATTGTTTGGCATATGCTGGCAAGACATGCAAGATTGTTACATATATTCTTGACAAACGGCAAAGTTTTTTGCCTATAAAAAGCTTCTTCTCTTCGGCCAATTTCAGAAGCAGTAACATTTTTCCTTCATTTCCTTCGAGCCTCTCTTCTTCCATTGTTGTTCAATATTAATTATTAGTTGTTTCCTTTCTCATTTACTTTTCCTACTAGCTAGCTGGGTTTGTAATTTAATATTTTGTTGATTCTTGTATTAATCCTAAAAAGACATTTCACACTGCTGAAATAGATTCTTAGGACAGTGCCTAGCACGACTCAAGTCAATCTGTGTATCCGCTTACAAATAATTATTGCAGTGTTATTATTGAAATTCTTGCTATCAATTCCCTACAGTTTCTACCTACTATGGATTTGAAACATGGTGGATATCTCAATTAAATATGCTATATTTTTACTCCTTAAACTTTGGCCAAAATAGCTTCCCCTATTTAACCTCTTCTTTTTCATTTCTTTTTGGCATGTAAAAAAATAACTACTTACAAAATTAAAAAGAAAAGGTTAAAGGAGAAATGAAAAAACTGAAACTAAAAATTAGAGTCACCACTATATGTCATTCAATTTTTCTGCAATATCCAAAACCTCTTTACAGAGACCAACTCTGATGATTGAAACACTGAAGAGAACTCAAATCAAACACAAGGTCTACCAACAGTTCATTCATCTTCTTCATCTTCTTCATCCTCCTCATCTTCCTCTTCCTCTTCCTCTTCCTCTTCAGAGCCTCCGCTATCCTTTCCCTGGCAATTCATATCAAATCAAACAATTCATTACCCAAGAAATAAAAGAACAATCTTCAATAAGCTGCCGACACATAAAATGGAACATCACCGTCAGCTCCCAGCAACAAGATCCCCTGGCACCATATTCACAATTTGTTGGAAGAACTCTATGACTTTTACTAAATATCCACTAACCAATCAATAGGTTTACTATCTGAATGATATATTCATCCAGAATATATGCCAAAGCCAAGCTCAGTCAAAAGTATCAAGTGACTAGGTATCATTAACTTTCCAAGCTGCCGGGAGAAGTCAGATCACTGATATCATCATGCAGAGTTAGAAAAATAAATATGACTTCGTTTAACATGATGTATATGAAACTTGTGTGTATCATTTGTAAGCTTAAAGATTACTTAGCATCATGATGTAAAAGCGAGGAATCTTCTCATGCAAAATCTGAAGTTTCATTTTGTGACACAATTCCAATTCTTATTGGTAATGCTGTCACCTTTTTTACAGGATTAGGCATGTCTAGTCCCCGTAGTTGTTTTGTGAAGGTTAGGCATTATGTCCCCCCTTCGTCATGTATTTTCGTACTGAGTATTAATATATGGTCAGCGGTCATTGCCTAACCCCCCACCCCCACCTCCCCAAAAAAGAGAAAAATCAAAATGGGTGTTTTTGACTAAAAAAGAAAGCCAATGCTCTTTTAGGTCCTTGTCAAGCTTCCACCATGCAACACAATGTTTAGCACATAATTGCGTATCCCCTCCTCATGTTCATCGGTATAATTGGGAATCGAAGTTTAAAACAAAAGAAGTCTTCCTTCTTTCCTGGGGTGAAAAATGTCAACTCTTGGAGGAATTTTACTTCCTTTCGGCTAGGAAAAGGAAAAGAACATTCACAAACCTGCTCCCTCTCTCATCCTAAACAAAAAGTGTAAGCTTCCAACAGGTTACCTCTCTTCCTCGTCCCAAGGGGAACAGGAAGAAAAGGAACAAATACTTTGTCAAAATAGATACTTTCTTGTTCTAAAAAACAAAGATATATTCAGCGCCAGAAGACACTTTGATCTTCTGAATGGAAGAGTCCCCAACCAATACCCTCCCAGCAGGTAAAACCAAAAGCTACGGTTTCACAGTTTTCTATCTGTTGCATTTGTTTTTTACAAGGTTGGTATTTTCATTTAATAGCACCAGGAAGGGGTTCGAACAAAAATATTTACAAGTGCAGAAGAATCCTACTCTCTTTATGATGCTTCTAAGATTGCATCTTTTGAGACTTTGATCAAAGACTTCCTTCAACAGACCCTTCCCTTTTATCCCTCACATGTCTTCATGTTTTAGACAAAGTTCTGATTTAACCCCGCAATTTAAGCAGCAAATAGTTTCCACGAAAGCAAAGATACAAATCCCTAAAAATCAGAAGCACCATAAAAAACTATATTGCTTGCAGAAAGTATTTTAGAGGTAGCTCCTCTACGTTTTATAGGCTTTATCATATATAGTTGCAGCCCTTATGATTTTAGTAAATCATATTCGTCGCTTGGAAAGACATTTAAAATAATTAACTAATTAAACTACCAAACACTGACAGTGCATGCTTCTTCTTTTTTTTGGCGGGGGGAGATAAAGGACAGTGTCAGTGTGTGCTTAGACATGTATAACAGAAGGTAAGTACTTGAAGAGCTATGAAAGCCTACAAACTCGAGCTTGTTACTTGACGGGGGTGGTCAAGGGGAAGGGGGAACAAAATTATCCCAAGCAAATTCGTTGGAGAAAAACCTTTAAAATACACTCTGGAAACCACTATGTAAAATCTGAAGTCCGCACAACCAACTCAACTTACAAGGGCAACAATTGAGTTATGTAACACCAAAATCACCCAAGACAACAACCAAGCATGTCAACCACTTGAATTCTACTATTAAGGTAAGTTCCTAACTCAAGCCCGACTTAGAAACTTTTTCCATAGCCCTCCTTCACCCTCATACCATTTGTGGCCAAGGAAAGAAATGAATGTAAGCCCAAAAGTAGGACATATTACAGCCACAGATGAATAAGTATGACTTTATATGTCAATTGATGTGTACAAGGTATGAGTTACGAAAACTTAGCAATAATGAAGCAAGAATGTTGCTTTACCTCATCGCCCTCAATATCTTCTTCATCAGGCTCCTGTGGTAAGTAAATCTTGTATAATGTTATCTAGTTAAAAATGCATGACTAAATCATGAATAATAGATCAAGGAAAACAAGGGATACAGTATGGAACTAACATGGTCAAAATAATTGAGAGGGTTAGGCCACAAGTCATCCTTGATTATTTCAGCAACCTGCAAATCAGAAAACAAAAGAATAAATTTGAAAATGAAACTCTATGTCTATGCACCAAAACACCTGAACCACCCCCCCCCCCCCCCA
>ML301479.1:11205-44731 GCA_005239505.1 Nicotiana paniculata
CCAAAACACCTGAACCCCCCCCCCCCCCCCAAACCCCACCCTCCAAAAAAAGTGAGCAAGAAAATCATAATGATCCACCGAAGAGTTAGATGTTACCTCATCATCCTGAATGTCCAGAATCTCATTTTCGTCATCATCCACATCACCTTTTTGATTGACTTCACTGAACCATGTAAAGAAGCTGTATGGAATAACAAGGGAAAAGCAACTGAGCAAGGATGACCATGAATATGACATTCAGTTTTAATTTACAAGACAGCTAGAGTTGAGAGTACAGAAGACAGAGCAGTGAGCACGTGTCCAGTCGGTGCACCAACTTATCAAGTGATTAAGTGGATGGTCAAAGAATGTTGTAGCAGAAAAACTCAGTGAGTGCAAATAGTTTCAAGCAGCTACATTAACCACTATATTTACCATATTTTGCACTATTACTATTTGGTAACTCATAAACAGCTTTCTCTTAGGAGAAACAATTTTTTCCAAAAAAACTCATTAATATAGTTAATTAGCAATACTCTTATAGCTTATGAATATGCAACTTTTATTTCAAAAAAATCAAGAAATGGGTGTCCTAATTCAAAAAAAAATTAGATGATTTGACTCTGAAATTTTGAACCCATCATTTCTTTTCGGGACGGACAGAGCAATATATTTTGAGCTTTTGTTCCTAACAGAGGTGGCTGACTTCTAACCCATAGTGAAGTAAGCAACTGCAGTGGGAAAATTTTGCCCACTACAAGAACATAACATTAGGTCAGCATATGTTATTTGAAAGATCAGATCAGTTACAGGTGAGTTTTATTGAGAAAATGTGATAATAGACAAATTTGTATTCCTAAGGTAGAGACCATAACCTGGTTTAATGTGGTGAGCAAGTCTATTTGCTCTAGTAAGACGAACCAAGGTTCCCAACACTATATCAGTTGCATGTTGACAGACTTGATACAAACAAATAATAGATTTAAAAAACCAAAATCCTTAGAAATGCTACATAAAAGTAAGCAGACCTTTCTTCAGTGTGGGACCGCTTGTTTCCTTTCTTCTTGTCAGCAACTCCATTAGGAATGCCCTTCATAATTCAAAACATAAATAGTGAGAGGAACTGACAAGATACAGATGTGTAACGTCTCTCAAGCAGCAAAGAGCTTACCATGCCTTCTTTCCATTTTATTGTTGTAGCAGTAATTTTTGTGGGTCCATCTTCAAGGAAGGTATACGTCTTTGAGAGCTTTGAATTTTCAAAATAAGGATTGGGCTTAAAGTTCTGTGAGAAAGAAGAGAAGGTCATCAACATTCTGCACTCCCAGAAAACATAAGATGTCTGATGTACTAATTAATTTCGTTGTTGATAGAGCGAGAGAGAGTGGTGAACTCACAAACGTGATTGAATGACCCGATTTCACATCCTTTGAGTCTTCCACTTCAACAGAACTTACAAATTTGAAAATCTAGCATGAAAAGGGGCAGTAACATTATGAGATTCGGATCAGAAGGTATAAATCCATTCAAATTGTACTTTTACAGTTTATTTAGATGAGATTTTGCTAACTTAAGCGGATGGTTAATATTGGAGAAACAGTAACGTAACAAGTTGTAGTGGGTTGTTTAATAGTTTAAATGAAACAAGTTAGGATCAAACCTTTTGGTCCTCTTCAGTTAGAAGGTTACCAAGAACAGGATGACTCAAAAACTGCAAGCAGATGAGATAAGTTATACTGTGTGAAAAATACTTTGGAAGTCAAGCAATTGCGAGGAGAAAGGATAGGATGGGATCACTAACAGCAGTCAACCAGAAGTCAGAAATAGAGCTAATGACATCATTTCGCTTATCATAGACAGGCTTGCGGATCTCGTTGTACTTCTGTTCAACTTCCAACACTTCGTCGCTTGCTTTTTCATTGATCTGCTAGCAAAATTGATATACCGTTCAACATGTAAAACCAAGTGCTACACATGTTATCTTACAGTTAAACAACAAAAGAAAAGCTTCTAGCAATTGATCCGAGTTAATTATTGAGATACTATTGAAGTTGATTTGCATCTCTTCTGATTAGATTGTACCCTGAATTGATTAAGCTTTTAGTGTGCATTCAGAAAAAGCTCGGACACATAGCGATATCATGTATGCATATAGCATACAAATCCAAAACTCCCATAAGTGCGTAGAGTTGCATCTTGTATTCTTCATATACTCTTCATACAAGTGAACATGATTTTCAACTTATTGTGAAGGGAGCAGAGAAAGATATGTAGGGAGGGAGGGCATAGACACTAGCCTGCTGAATCCATAATGAGAATATCATCATCTATTAATCTTGCTAGATTCCATGTATCCACATTATGTATTAATGTAGTATTATACTGTACTGTTTGATATTCAATTGTACAAAGAATAAGCATTAAGTCAAACAGCTATCAGTCCAGAACTGAGGTCCTCAGAAAGTAGCATGCTCTAAATTCTTAACTACATCAAGAAAGCTAAGGTAGTACATGACCAGTGGAGATCTCTCAAATTATTGTTTCCATCTGAAAGAAACACAGAACATGCTGAAAGTCAAAATCTGTTGACGAATTTATCTGAATATATTCATAGAAATATGCTTCGATGAGGTTTGGCAGTTGGACTTCCTCGAGGAAGACAGGACTTTTTATACTCTTTATTATTCTTCTAAGATTTTCTACTCTACTGAAGCGTCACAATTTTTGGAATCATAGAAAATTAATAGGAATTAACACATCTCATACTTCGAATTTTCTTCACAGTTTAATGCCCGAATTTGGACATTTACTAAATTTAGAAATAAACTAATGATCTTTATAATCACACAAAGAATAGGAACCATATCATGGTCTTCCAAACTTGTCATGTCACAGTCATAGATAATCCAGACAAGTTTTAGAAATTGAATAAAAATTGAATCTTTACAATGTTGGAGTTTTAGCCACTATCTAATTATCTATAACAACAATTGAAGCTTTTCTTTAAATAATTCCTCTACAATTATTATCCCTTTTTGACAGATTAAAAAAAAAAAAAGGTGTAGAATTTACCTTCTCGAGCTCGTCTTGTATCTCTTGCAATTTTTCAATGGAAAAAATGAGCTTTTCATCAATAATATTGTTGTTTTCCTCATCCACTTTCTGCTTCTTCCCTTTATCTGCCCCCATTTTATTCTTTGACGAAACACACAGCAGCTGAGGAAGAGAGCTGCTGCTTCTCAGTGTCTCTAACTGCTAATTTCTAGATTCTGCTTAAACCCTAAACGGCTCTAACCTGTCTGTTTGAGACAAGACATGTTAAGGTTTTAGGGCTTTACGAGCACCAATATAAGATGGACACGTCTTCTTCTGTACTTTTTCTGTGACTTTGACACGTGTATAAATTATTAAATTACTCCCTCCCACCCATTTATGTATCGCTTAAAACTGGGACTTTTGCATCTATACCCACTTTTTATGCCACGTTTTAACTTATACCCGCTTTGTAAAAAAAATTACATCCGTAGCCGCTTTTGCGCATAACTTCAACATGCGGGGCTGAAGTAGCAAAGGCAATCACGCAAAACTTCAGCATTCTAGTAGACAGGCTTGTTCAGCTCTAGCAAATGGAGAACTTCAGCTCTAGAGCTAAAATTTTTGTCTTTGTAAATGGGCAACTTCAACATACGGGGATGAAGTTCTCCAGTTATAAAGACAAAAACTTCAGCATACGGGGCTGAAGTTCCCCCAGTTACACTGAGGAACTTCAGCTCTTGTCTTTGTAAATGGGAGCTTCAGCTTACGGGGCTGAAGTTCCCCCAGTTACACTGAGGAACTTCAGCTCTTGTCTTTGTAAATGGGAGCTTCAGCTTACGGGGCTGAAGTTCCCCAGTTATAAAGATAAAAACTTCAGCATACAGGCTGAAGTTCCCCCAGTTACACTGGGGAACTTCAGCTCTAGAGCTCAAGTTTTGTCTTTTGTAAATGGGGAACTTCAGCATAGGGGGCTGAAGTTCCCAAGTTATAAAGACAACAACTTCAGCATAGGAGGCTGAAGTTCCCCAGTTTACAAAGACAAAACTTCAGCTCTAGAGCTTCTCTAGAGCTGAAGTTATTTAAAAAGTGGGTACAAGTTAAAAGTTTTAAAAAAATGGGTATAGATTAAATGGGGGCGATCAAATAAGGTGCCCCGCGCAATTTTTACCTTAAAACTTTAGCACGTCCACTAATTATAGAGTAGTATAAATGTATTAAATAAACCTTGTTTATTTTTTATTTCATCGCCAATTACTTTGAAATAAAATAGAGTAACTTGTCAGTGTTAGAGAATTTACACATATAAATAAAGGAGGAGAAATATAAAATAGAGTAACTTGTCACTGTTGAACATTGTGTTGATTTCAGTTTGTAGATCGAGACTATCATCTATCATATCATATTTGATATAAAAAGTAATATTTATTATTTTAAATATAATGAGGTTATAAGGGAAACAACCAAGATCATTTCAGGTAAGCAGAAGCATTTGGACCAAATATCTTTCCAAATGGGCTTTTGCTGCTCACTACGGATATTTTGGGCCAAACCAAATGCTTTGAATTAGGGTCCCTTTTGATGACGAAGAATTTTGAGAAACGACACTCGTAAATATTTTAGAACAATTAACCTAAATAGTTATTCACCAAACTGCTTAAACTAAAAATAATCGATAAAAATATAATATATGGATAATTTTTGTATTATATGTATATAATTATGTATAATCTGTATAATTAATATAATATTTATGTATATGACTAGAAAAAGTAAACAATGAATATAAAGTATTATTTGTGTAAAATTATAGCCCATATTTTTTTCGCTGATCCAAATGGCCTTTAGGGTTTAGTTTATTGACAAGTTGTAGCGATTACAGATTTTCCTTCACTTGGGCCGCCAGCAGTCCATTAGATTTACGTTTCTATGTTGGCAAAGCATCTTTAACATATTACATCCTTACTTTCCAGTGAAAAAATCAGAAATAGTCAGATTTAAAACTGATAATTGAAAAATAGGCACAGTTCTAAAAATAATCAAAATTTAGTCATTTTCATGTAAACATCAAATTTGAACAAAAACACAATTAAAAATCCGGGGAAAAAATCCAGCACGATATACTCAAGTTCGACTTTTTTTACATATGAGATTCCAGCATATATGCCGGAATTTCATAATGTGTTGTAGTTTCAAGATAATCTGATGGAAGTTTATATGCAGGGGATTTATAATCCAGTATATTATGCTGGAACTTTCCGTGTTTCAACAAAATAGTAGCTATTTTTTTATAACTTTACAAATGCTGGCTATTTTTTAATTATCAATACGAAAATTGGCTAGCCGATGCTATTTTCACAATTTTCATAAACTAATGATGCAATTTCATATAAATAGGATAGTATCATACTATATTATAAGTAGGAAACCAAAAAAAAATTAAAAGACCAAAATAGCCATTATAATTTGAATGACAATTTTATCCTTATAAAAAACAAAAATTCATTCTATTAACTGTTAATTTCATATGCATTTGAATCGAATAATGCAGAGAATTGTTTTATCTTCCATTAATAGGTTTTTGCAGTAATTGTTCACTGTGGCCTTTTCACATTCTAAGCTTTATTTGCATTATCCTTTGAGTTTCCATCAATAATAACAGCTATAGGTAGCATTTTCACGCCTTTATTTCACTATATAGAAGTGCTCAACAAAAGTGTCAACTCACTTTATTCTTTTTTCTGCTCCTTCTAAAAAGTTCTCTGTATACGATCAAAATCGGGGAGCTCAATTTTTAGGCTGCTATGACATTCCATGCCCGGCCTCGAAAAACTCGAAGTAAAATTCGAAGTCTGACCCCGAGGTGCATCCCTCGAGGGAGCATATCGAAGGTTCACCGTGCTCAACCTCGGAGCAGTACAAATCGATGATCGTCATGGAAAGGCGGGAAATTCTCAAGGATGTGTGGCTAGAGTTAATTATGTCTGCAAAAATAGTACAAGTACGTACTGATTCCTTATACAGCTGTACCAATAGCATTTACTTGTCATGATTAGACGTGTATTATGTTGGAATTCCCCTCGTCCTATATAAAGGGGACTCTCGTCATTTTGTAAAGAAGGAGGAATATTCAATAACACAGAACATTCTCTGTTTTTCTTATCTAAGTGTGCTCAACAATTGTTCCACTGATTTATTATTTTCCATTTATTGTGTTCATTAATTGTTCTTCATTTATTGCTCGTTATTGGCCGCAAGAGGCTATCCCCGAGACCCCCAATATTGTTGTTTCTCCATCGACAGCTCATTACTAAGCGTCTTCGTTCGACCTCAAGGCCCAGTCTCAGTGAGCTCGAGGCCCAGCCAAGTGACTATTTTGGTTTGCATATCTCACTTTTCTTACTCACACTTAGCACTTCATGTCTATTAACTAGTATTAAGATAAATCATGTATTTTTAGAACCATAAATCAAATATAATTGTCAATACCATTTTTTAGGTAAACAGTTTGACGCCCACCGTGGGGCTTAAAATAATAGTGATTGTTTTAGTGCTGGTTTTCTGAAAAGACAGGTTATTTTTCACACTTTTTCTTGTCCAAAAATATTCGGTTTCAGGTCAAAAATGTCTAACTCAGTGAATACACATGAGAACAATGGACTTGAGGCCCATGGAGAGAACAGTGCAGCGGCCCCAATCACCGGTGTACCACCACAAAATCCTGGGGTAGTACCAGTACCACTCTCCATCAATGTGGCCTCTCGCAATGTTGTGCATATCAATGTAGGTTGTGATACCAACAGAAGTGTGCGCAAAGATGACCAACACAAAGCGCAGAAAGCTCCAACTCGAGAAGAAAGAAAAGTTATCCTACAAGTCATTTTTGAGATGTTACAAGCTCAACAAGTGGCTATTGCTCAGCTACAGAGCCAGCAAAAAACCTCAAGCACAGCAGCACCAGATATAGCTCCTCGAGTCGAGCAGGTACCAGAAAGATCAAGCAAGAATGGGTTAGCAGCAGACCCCGCTATTATGAAGATTCTCGAGGACCTCGCCAAAAGAATTGAATCGGGAGAAAAGAAGATAGAATCTAACGACAAAAAAATTGAAAACCTATAACTCGAGGGTCGATCAGATCCCGGGTGCACCTCCGATTTTGAAGGGGGTAGATTCGAAGAAGTTCGTGCAAAGACCATTTTCAATGAGTGTGGCTCCGAAGCCCATTCCAAAGAAGTTCAGGATTCCCGATATCCCGAAATAAAACGGAACCACGGACCCCAATGAGCATATTACCACTTACACTTGTGGTATAAAAGGGAACGACTTAAAGGATGACGAGATTGAGTCCGTCTTATTGAAAAAATTTGGAGAAACACTGTTGAAGGGGGCCATGATGCGGTATCATAACTTACCCCCGAACTCGATAGATTCATTTGCCATGTTGGCAGACTCTTTTGTGAAGGCACACACTGGTGCCATCAAGGTTGCTACAAGAAAGTCGGATGTCTTCAAAATTAAACAAAGGGAGAACAAGATGTTAAGGGAGTTTGTATCTCACTTTCAGATGGAGCGAATGGAGTTACCACCAGTCTCCGATGACTGATCTGTACAGGCCTTCACTTCGGGCCTGAACGAGCAAAGCTCGTCAGCTTCGAAGCAGCTAAAGCAAAACTTGGTCGAATATCCCGCCGTAACTTGGGCGGATGTACACAACAGGTATCAATCGAAGATCAGGGTCGAGGACGACCAATTAGGAGCTCCCTCGGGATCGGTATACCCAAGCAGGCTCTTGGAAAACGAGTCTAGGTTTACATAAAGAGAATCGAGACCAAACAAAGAAATATACCAACTGTATGTAGAAGATCGATGAATTGCCTTGAGGCGCAACATACCCTGGAACGATCGAAGGATCAATCGAGGCCAAGGTTCCCGGGGACTCATGAGCAAAACCGGGTTCGATAGGCACACTGGGCCAGTAGAGGCGCCTCGGTTATCTAAGTACAACTTCAACATCGATGTCTCGGACATCGTATCAGCCATAGGTAAGATCAAAGATACCAGGTGGACAAAACCCATACTGTCAAATCCTTCACAAAGAAACCCCAACTTAGTATGCAAATATCATGGCACTCACGGTCATAGGACCGAGGATTGCAGACAGCTTCGATAAGAGGTAGCCCGACTAATCAGCAAAGGGCACCTTCGAGAGTTCCTCAACAACCGAGCTAAGAACCAGTTTCGAGAAAGAGAGGCGAACAAAAAAAACAAACCATAAGAACCTTAGCACATCATCCACATGATCATCGGAGGAGTCGACGTCCCACATGGACCAGTTTTCAAGAGAACAAAAGTATCCATCACCAGGGAAAAGCGAACTCGAAGCTACATACCGGAAGATGCTCTTTCATTCAGCGAAGAGGACATCGAGACCTTGTCTCAGCCTCGTAATGACGCACTAGTAATTTCTTTCCTTTTGGATAAATTTCAAATTAAACGTGTGCTCGTGGACCTAGGTAGCTCGGCCAATATAATCAGGTCGAGGGTGGTGGAGCAGCTTGGACTACTCGATCAGATCGTGCCCGCCTCTCGAGTCCTCAATGAATTCAATATGGCGAGCAAGACGACCAAAGGGAAAATCATCCTCCCAGTCAGCGTGACCGGTACAATTCAAGACACCAAGTTTCATGTCATCGAAGGTGACATGAGATACAATGCCTTACTCGGAAGGCCATGGATACACAGTATGAGAGCGGTGTCGTCGACCCTTCATCAAATGATGAAGTTTCCAATGAAGTACGGAGTTAAAATAGTGTACGCGGAGCAGTATGCAGCAAGAGAGATGTTCGCGGTGCATGACGTGGCACCGACATCGACACCCTCTACCTCGAAGGATCCAAAAGACAAGCAAACGACCAATTATCAAACCATAACCTACATTCTCGGATGCACCCGATTGAGTGAATAAAGGACCGTGCCGCGTCCTCGGAGCAAGCAATTGAAGCATATCGAGGCTCAAACCCTATCATTTCTAAGGTACAACCCTCTCCTTTTTCAGTTATGTTTTATACTAACTTATTATAGGTGTTCGATTAAGTGGAGTCGAAGCACCCTACAGCTCGAAGAACTTGGATTTTAAAGCATGTGTTGCACTCTTTTTCCCTTAGATCAGGTTTTATCCCAAATGGGTTTTACCAGCAAGGTTTTTGAACGAGGCAACACCTACATGCTACCTAATTAAAACTCAACAAATATTCAAGGCTTTTTTTCAATCAACCTCGAATACTGGGGGCAGCACCCTTGGAAGCTACCCTTTCGAAAGCAAGTTATGCCGAAGAAGGCCTCGACAGACCAATGTTATAATTGACCAAACGGTCAAAAGAACCGTGTCCATGTAGAATAATCGAGCCCCCGAAGGAAAATAACATGTACGGATGTATCAAGTGTTCAAAGAAGCATTCTTAGTTATCAAAATACTTTGTGCCTCAAAAGAAGTTTACTATTCTCATGAAACTGCTCAAGGGCCAAATACTCTCGAACACTCGAGGACTGTCATCAACAGCCATCTTATCGAGTCATCAAAGACTCAAATTTATAAGACCTCAACGAGGCAAATTCTAGCTAGTAAGCCCTCCATGAGGCGACATCAAATTTATAAGACCTCAACGAGGCAAATTCTAGCTAGTAAGCCCTCCATGAGGCGACATCAAATTTATAAGACCTCAACGAGGCAACTTCGAGCTAGTAAGCTCTCAATGAGGCGGCATCAAATTTATATGACCTCAAAAAGGCATAACCCCGATATTAAGGCCAAGGCTATATATCCGAACTTGTAAGACCCCAAAAAAGGCATACCCTCGATATAGATGTCGAGGTCATCTCACCCGGGGACTAAAGATGATGGTCATATCGAAAAGGCTCCGGCCAAATTAATGCAGCTCGAAGACGTCCGACTGCCGCCATAAAACTAAAGGCCTTCAAATACTTCAGAAAATACTTCAAAAAGAACCGGTTAAGAAGGATAACCTCAGCATAATCAAAAGAGCTTCAATCACATCAACTCAAAACAATAAAAAGGCTTCGAAACAATCATCCTTAGAAAAAAAAAAGCTTCGAAAATCAGCCTTCAAGAGAACCTCCCGAGGTACTCAACCATCGTCACATATCGACTCATAATCAAGGTTTTTGTTTGAGCCGTCGAAGAGTCAGACGAACACAAAACATTCCAAGGCATAATCAAAACTTCAAAAGTCTTTAGCCAAAATGAGGGAAAACTATAGCCATACTAGAGATCGCATCGATCCAATCTAAAGAGCCTAAGGGCCAATGCGTAAGAGCCTAAGGGCCAGCCTAAAGAGCCTCAGGGCCAACATAAAGAGCATTAGGGCCAACCTAAAGAGCCTAAGGGCCGAGCTAAAGATCCTAAGGTCCAATATGTTGAGAACCTAAGGGTCGATGAGCCCGAGTCAAAACTTGATTCGAGGATCGAGCCCTAAATTGTCAGCTATTATCAATAACTCATCAAGCACAACCTAAGGGTTGTTTCCTCAAAGTCCAACATATCGGACTAATTATCGACAAGCATCAAAACTCAAAACATAAACAAAGACACGAGCAAGTGGAAATTTATATAAAGGGAAAACCAATATGTTTATTTTTTTTATATGTAATGGCACAAAGATACAACGCCCCCACGGGAAGCCCCTTATACAAAGCAAGAATGAAATACCTAGCCTATCTTCGGGGACTTAGTAACCCCCCCCCCCCTTTTCGGGGGATATGTCTTTGTCAGCCCCTCAGGACTAGCTCTCTTAACGGCCTTTTTCTTGTTATCTTCAAACGTCAGCATCAACATCAATAGAAACGAAGAACTTGGCATCAATCTCATCCGCTTTGGCTTGCTTTACCTCCTCCAAGAGATCAAAGCCCTTAGTATGAATATCTTCGAGGGTTCCCCTCCGAGATCTGCATCGGGCATACTCATTGCTCCTCATATCTCTATCAGAAGCCCCCCTCAGCTTCATACGAGCTTCCGCAGCATCTTTTGATAGATGGTCACCTTCTTATCGGCCTTTGCTCGGACCTCCTCGGCTTCGGCCCGAGCATCCACAACTTCGTCCTTCTTCTTCAAAAGATCTGTTTCAAGCTTAGCACTTATACTCGTCTGGATCGAGTTGCTTTCTCGAGCATTACAAAGTTGTATCTCGGGGGTGGAGGCCTTATCCAAATCATTCTTTTTGGCTGCAACATGAGCATCTACTTGTGCCTTCAATTCGTTGCATTCAGAATTGACCTGGTTGACTTCGCCCCGAAGGCGTCCCAGTGGTTTTTCTATGCAACTGAGATACTGATACGTTAGTTCCCAAAGATGGGAGAAGAAGCCTGAGTTCCCTCAAAGTAGAAGTTACTTGTCTCTCGAAGTTGCCTTCGTAATCATGACTTCGGTTCAACTCCGATCGAAGTTGTATCAGATCTCTTTCCTTCTTGTCATAAAGGAGCCTAAGAGATTTCTCCTAATTTAAGGCTTATGCAATTTAGCCACACAGCGAAGTAGCCCAGACTTGGGTTTATCGAAGGCCTGTGAGAAACAAAAGTGCAGTTTAAAAGAAGGAAGTACGAAGTTAGAAAAGTTATAATGGCTTCAAAACTCACCATAGAGCAAGTCGCTGAGCTTCCTCGAAGGTCGATTTCGCATATACCGGTTCGGTCTCATCGACCCCGGTAGATCAAACCGGGCGCTCTGATTAGGCGGAGGCACGTCGGAGCCCATTTCCTTCGTATTGCTCCCCGACATCTGAAGACCAGCTGCCAGATCGAGTAATGAAGGACCTTAGCCCCTACTCTCTTGTGAAACCTCTCCCTCGAGGTCGGGGGCCTCGAGCCCAGCAGGCTCAACAACCTCGGGAGGCCTTCTGGTTCAAGCCATCGATGTAGATATGTCCTCTTCACACACATTACCATCCACAGGTCGACCAATGAATATAAGGTCTTCGTCACTGGATGCATCCTCCCCACGCCCCCGGGCTGGTCCTGCTTTGCTATAAGTATCCTCGTCCTCCGAGGATCTTTTTCTCTTATTATATTTTCCTGGCTTGGAAGTCGAAGGCCTTTCCTCCTCCTCGAAAGGGGACGTTCTCACCTTAGAAAACTCGTTGATGCCTGCAACCAAGAAATTAGTGTACGCAAAGGAAAGCACTCCTCGAGAGAAGGACTGCATAGAACATACCATGTTTCTTAGCCTCCCATTTGGCTTTCGACAAGTCTCGCCACTTGAGCTCATCGTAAGTCGAAGAGGCACCAGTTTGCGGACCCAGCCCGCAAGATCGGTGACCTAATTTGGAATCCACGGGATCGTTGCGGAGAAAGAAAGAAAACTTTCTTACGGAGTCTACCTCCACCGAGAACAAATATAATAAAGTACAGCATGTCACTTACGCTTGAAATTCCATTTCTCGGGAAAGGGCAGGAACTCTGCAGGAATGATATCAACAATCCTCACTCGAACAAATCGACTCATCCACCCTTAATCCCTATCCTCATCATCACTGACAATAAAGGGCTTGGTAGATCGGTGCCGTAGTGTAATTAGACCTCGATAATACAAAGGCTGATACAATTTAATGAGGTGACTAAGAGTGAACTCAAGCTCAGCCTTTTCGACGAAAAGCCTCATCATCAACACGATCCACCAAAAAGAGGGATGGATCTGGGCCAAAGTAACTCGATATCTTTGACAGAACTCGAGCACGAGTCGATCGAGAGGACCCAACGTAAAATGGTACATATAAACGTTCAAAAACCCCTCTACATGGGCCATAATATCTTCTTCCCGGGAGGGTACCTGCAGCATCACCTTTCCTCCCCATCCGCAGTCTCTCCTCACAGCTTCGAGGTGTCTCTCTTATATTGATCGAATGAACCTCGATACATGTTCTCGATGACCCAGAACTTTGAGAGGTTTCTCTATCGTAAAGTCTTTCGTCGAGACAAAACAGTTCGAGGTTAGCTCGCCAAACACTGGCGGCGTACCACCGGCGGGGTGGGAAGCAGAGGAGGGACTTCCTTCAATCTGATGAGCGGATGTAGACATAGTAACCATAACTCCTTCAAAGAAAGGAAGGAGGTGAAAGCTCCGGCGAAAGCTTCAAACTGAGATGGCAGAAGAACTGGTGCAAGAAAGAATTCTATAAAGAAAGATAATTGCAAATCAATAAAGCTCCTAATGCAAGAGAAAGCGAGTATATATGAGAAGAGCGGCGACTATTCATTAATTTGATAGCCAATCAGCTCCGACGAGACAATTATGACTTTTGGGGAAATGTACCAACGGGGCCACTTTGATCACTTTAGGTCATGTCATAAGAATGATGTCACCACATAGTGTTCGAGGGATCGAAGAGTCAAATCGATACCTTACCATCCCGACCTAGGGAAAGCATGTGTTCGAAATCAGAGCAGCCCGATCTCAAGGGTCCTTGTTACTCCAAGATCGACCTTGAAGGAATTAAATTAAAGTTCGAGCTCAACTTTTGCGTAAACACTAAAAGGAAAAACTTTGAAGACATTAAGCAAGAAAACCCTTTGCATTCCAAAGATATATTTACAAAGGTGCATTTACAAAACTCCCACGTGGATCCCACCTATAAAAGAAGAAGAAGTAAAAAGAATGAAAGTGGCCTAGTCTTAATCGTCGCTGCTCCCCGAGCCGCTTGACGAGCCCTCGTCCGAAGTGGTCGGAGCTGCCGACTCCTCTTCCAAGGCCTTCGCTTCTTTGATCTCGACAGAGAGGTCAAAACTCTTGGCGTGCACTTCCTCGAAGGCCTGCCTCTGATCCTCTAATCAAGCACGACCAAGGGCACGGGTCAACCTGAGCTCAGCTTCTTCAGAGATCTCTCTGGCTCGAGCATTCGCTGCGGTCGCATCTTCCCGATATGAGATCAAAAGTGCATTGGCTTCAGACTTGGTCATGGACAGCGCGACAGCCGATTCAGCATGAAACGGCTTATACTTTCCAGCCTCCTCTCTAGCAACTTGAAGAAGACACTTAGTCGAGTTCAGCTCCTCCCGAAGAGTAACCCTCTCCGAGTCCATGTTATCCTTGTACCACTTCAGCTCGAGGATCTCGACATCTTTAGCCAAAATATCTTCCCGAAGCTGCCCCGCTAAGGCATCCTTTCACTTAATCTGTAGAAGCCGAATAATGCAATAAACACCAAGTTATAATAACAAAGGGAAAAGCTCATAAATACCAAACTACCTGTTCGGCGAAGTTGGCCCATTCATGGAGGGCTTTCTCCATGCTTGGAGGCCACTCAACTCCTCTTCCTTCCAGGCGAATAGAGTCTTTAGCTCATTGGACTCCGACGTGAGTTTCTCGGACTCCTCCTCACGATGTGTCAGTTCGTCTCTTAGCTTGGAGAAAGCCTGGTCATACAACATCATGACCTGCAACACAAAGAGAAGAAGTTAGAAAAAAAAAACCAAAGTTCGAAGCGTAAGCATTATGTCAAGAAAATACCCGTTTTTGGAGTTTCGTAGCCTCCTCAATAATTGGGGCATCGAGATCGAGCTCCTCTTTAACACCAGCAAAAAAATCTCCAAGTGCATCGTTCTCTCCCTGGGATGCCCCCACATCGGGAGTCTCCCTGTTATGGGCATCCCGTATTTGCCCTGGAGAAAACGACGGGCCTCATGGAAGATCTCCTATGGCATCGACCTCTATCGGGGCTTCCTATCGCCTTTGAAGGGTCTCAGAGCTGGGTCCTCCGAATTCGCCAACCAAGTACTCATCAGCATAAGTTGTATCGTATTCAATGGTCGGCTCGGGGACTGCATTCAAACCCTCCTCGAGGGTTTCCTCAGTTCGATGTAGGACCGCATTGGCCACCTCTGACTCGGTAACCTTCCGCCCGACAATCTTTGAAGCGTCAGCGCTTCATTTTGCCTTAAGTACCAGCGGGAAATCATCATCATCTTCGTCTTCGGCATGAAGATTCTCAGCAGCTGCCGGAGTTAGGACCGTTGCATCGGCCCTAGGCTTTCGAGCCTTAGCCCTCTTTTGTTTCGGGAACTCCACCGGTGTCTCTTTCTTTCTCTTTTTGCCTGTGGCAGGTTTTTGGGGTCTCCTTTTCGCTAGAAGGAGGCGATCTCATTGAAACTGCTTCCCCGAGGCCTGCACAAGCGAAGAATATCAAAATACCGCCAAGAAATCTATTTATGAAGAATTTGGAAGTGATAGTGGTAAGGCCGTACTATGATTTTTGGCCTCCCATCGAGTTTTGGCCAAGTCACGCCAAACTCGCTTGTCATATGAGGAGGTGGAGTCTAAGAGTTTAACCCAGCCCAGGAGGTCCCTGACCGCGCCGAGGAACCACATGGTGGTTGTGCAACCAAAAGGGAATCAATTCAATAAAGAAAGGAATTAATTCAAAAGGGGAAGAAAGGGCATTCAGATGATAAAACATGCTCAGGGTGATGACACTTACGTCTCATATTCCATTCCTCAGGGAATGACATCTTCTCGGCAGGGATGAGGTCCGAAGTCCTGACTCGAACGAAGCGACTCATCCACCCCCGGTCTTTACCTTTATCGATGCTGGCAAAAAATGCTTTGGTAGAGCGACGTTGCAGTTTGATTAGGCCCCCTCGATAGAGACGAGGGCTATATAATCTAATCATATGATCGAAGGTGAAAGGCATCCCCTCTACTATGTTAGAGAAATATCTAATCAAATAGATGATATCCAAAAAGGAGGATAAATTTGACCGAGCGTCACTCCGATATTGTCGACAAAAATCGAGGATCACAGGGTCTATTGGGGGGGAACAAGAATCTACGGGACCTAAGGTGAAAGGATACGTATACACGCTGAGGAAACCAGCTTTGTGCGTAGTTATATCCTCTTCTAGTGAAAGTATTTCCACTTGCACCGCTTCCCCCCAGCGGAAATCTATTTTTACCTTCTTCACATCGGTCACTAGACTAATGTACCGAGACATGGGCTCACATCGGCCCGTTACCGAAGAGGGTTTATCAATTTTAAAGTCAGAGGATGTCTCGAGGGGCCCAGGAATACACTCCTCAATACGGGGAGGTGCTGTTGTGTTTCTCTTGGATGAGCGTGACGAGGAAGGGTCTTCCTCTCTTTGAGGGACCGTCTTAGATGTTTTTGCCATGATAAAATTTCAAAGCAAGAAGAGAGAACTGATGCAGAAATGAACGCAGAAAGTGGGTGAAAACGGAATGTTGTTGATAAAGATTTGAAGATTTTAAGATGCTGTAAAAATGTAAAAGGCAAAGAAGTGAAGTATTTATAGAAGTCATCTAAGAATATTGGAGGAGTTTAAAAGGCGACCAATGGTGGTTCGTGGGCTTTTTGAGAACCGTGTTGACAAAGACCCATGTACAACCTTTCTGTCACATCATTTAATGACCTCACGTGGCTGACGTCATAATGAGGCTATCGAAGAGGCAGGAATTCAGGATCGTTTCTTATCATTTTATTTTAAGAAACGCGGGGACTATTTGTATACGGCCAAAATCGGGGAGCCCAATTTTTAGGCCGCTATGACACTTCATGCCCGACCTCGAGAAGCTCGAAGCAGAATTCGAAGTCTGGCCCCGAGGTGCATCCCTCGAGGGAGAATATCGAAGGTTCACTGTGGTCAACCTCGGAGCAGTACAAATCGATGATCGTCATGGAAAGGCGGGAAATTCTCAAGGATGCGTGGCTAAAGCTGATCATGTCTGCAAAAATAGTACAAGTTCGTACTAATTCATTATACAGCTGTACCAATAGCATTTCCTTGTCATGATTAGACGTGTACTATGTTGGGATTCCCCCTCCTATATAAAGGGGACCCTTGTCATTTTGTAAATAAGGATGAATATTCAATAACACAAAACATTCTCTGCTTTTCTTATCTAAGTGTGATCAACAATTGTTCTACTGATTTATTATTTTTCATTTATTGTGTTCATTAATTGTTCTTTATTTATTGCTCATTATTGGCCGCAAGAGACTATCCCCGAGACCTCCAATATTGTTGTTTCTCCATCGATAGCTCATTACTAAGCGTCTTCGTTCGACCTCGAGGCCCAGTCTCAGTGAGCTCGAGGCCCAGCCTAGTGACTATTTTGGTTTGCGTATCTCACTTTTCTTACTCACACTTAATACTTCCTGTCTAATGACTAGTATTAAGATAAATCACGTATTTTTAGAACCACAAATCAAATATAATTGTCAATACCATTTTTAGGTAAACATTCTCTTTATCTGAAAAATCTGACTGCTGTGTGTTTTGCTCAACACCATCTTGGTAGGTAATTTTTTTTTTTTTTGCTAGATCAATTCAATTTCTGTTGATTGCATTATGTTTGTGAGACTCCTTGTTCTATTTTATTTTGTGCGGAGGAGTAGGTCCTACTTTGCAATATATTAAAGGGCTTACGTAGTTAAGGCAGACTCTGCCCTTTTTTCCTTTACACATACATTCTTAGGTCCATTAATTTTTGAATTGGTTAATGCCTATGTTATACGAAAGATTTTCTTAGTAACAACTTGATATATAAGATGGTGTATTAAGACGTTTCATGTTAAATGAACAGTATATATTTCTTTTTTATGAAAAATATGAAAACTGTCAATTTGAATATTTGATAAGTTAGACGAGCTTCATGAAAAAAAGGTTGTAACGATTCACATGATTTTTTACAGCTACGAATTGTGATAGTGAGTGACAATTAAGTCATTCGAATAGGCTTATTATTCATCAGTTTTTGTTTGTGCTTCCCTTTCAAATTTCCAAATGCTCACTATTACATGTTTTAATACGTTTTAAAAAGTCTTTAGAAATTAATATGAAATACACGTGCAATGTACGTGTCTAGAAACTAATAGTATTTAAAGAAGGACGTAAGAGACAATATATACCAAGTGCCTTTTCATATGTTGTCAACTGTAAAACCTCTTATCGCATGCTTGAAATAAATCATATTTTTTCTTCTTTTCATTAATTTATATTTATAATTATAAACTTGAAAATCTGCTACAGTTGGAAAGGGTCTGTCAGCCCTTTTTCTTCTAGATCGCATACTTTTTTTCTTATTTACTTCACTAACGATAAAGTGGCATTGAGAAAAGGCTTATAATTGGCTTAATCATACGTGAAAATTCAAGAAAAGGACTTATAATAATATATTCAGTGTAAAATATTGTCACGCCCCGATATCGAAAGTGCGACCGGAACTCAATAGAGTTACCTCGGTCAAGTAAGCCTGCACAGTACCGCCTACCCAACTCACCAACAAATAAAGAGGAATGCATTTCATTAATTAGTCAATAAGAAGTCGTGTGAACAACATCGGTTCATTTCCATTAGTTACGTCATTAGCAAGTCTTCAAAACAGTACGTTGTACAATCATAGTTAAAGTGGAACATATGATACAATTACAACATTTTTAGTTTAACTTTCTCAAAACGGATACAACCCACACTATGTCTACGTAGCCTCTAACACAAACAAAAGAGTGTTATGACAGTGCCGACAACAAGGCCCCAGCTATACCTCAAAACGCTATGAACAAAGGATAAAAGATATAGGACCCCGATATGAAGTGGGGCTCACCAAATCAGTAGAGGAGAGGATATGATGCTATCACTGATCAATGCCACCTGCTACAGAACCACCTGCATCCATTAAAGATGCAGCACCCCCGGCAAAAGGGACATTAGTACATATGAAATAATACTAGTATGTAAAAGTAAACACTCTCTCAATAGAACGAGCAACGGTAATCGGAGAATAAAAATGAAATCAATAAAAGACTCAAACAGTATCAAGGTGTCAAGGGAAAGGTAAATTTCAAATCGGATTTCGTAATATAACTTGGGAGATCTTTAGCACCGATATATCACCATGTTTTAGTACCGAGTCCGATCTCAACTGGACCGGCCAAGCATTCTCACCCTGAGACATACACTCACAATACCACCATGTGCGCGACATAGCGTCCGATCTCAACCCGATCGGCTAAGTCGTCTCACCACAATTCCGTGTGGGTCGACATTACATTACATCTAGCTAGAAATAGTCTCATCCCTTTTAAGGGGAAAACATCTCATCATATTAACACATGGATTTTCCCTCAATCACTCCTACACTGGCATGTGTAGTTTCGGGTTAGGTTGTTCTGACCTACCCTTCCTCGGTGACTAAACAATACTCCCAAAGCATTTATTATTAAAAGTATTCACCACTCAATTAGTATTATTTTTACATGTCATTCATTTTATTGGCATCATTGGCCATAATACACTATCATTCTTGGCACATTGGCCGTACTTCATAATTCAAGCTCACTATTCCATTTTTGTCATTAACATGGATACTCAACAACAAGGCCTTCAAATTAAGACTTTAAACACATACTTGAGCAATTTTACAGTCTTAGGCACATGCGACTTCTTACACAGTTGACATGATAGCTTTTATAAAAATCCACGCTTTTAATCATAACAAAGTGTCACATAGTCCGTATTTGAACCACATTCTTAAACATTAACTCACCACGACAAGAATCTTTGGAATACATATAGAACGCGTAATCATTTCGACACAAGGCTTATTTGACGAAAATTTGAATTTATAAAGAGCATCACGAGACATACAAGGACATTGCGGGGTTCAATTCTAAGAGAAGAGTTTAGCCAACATATCTTGCCTCGAGCTTTTTAATTTACTACAATATTCCGGAAATACTAGTCACTTCGATCTTTAGAGATATAGCAAAATTGAACACAAATTAGGAAGGAGTTCATAGTTCCAGCTTACTTGAGAATTTTATCAAACACTAGGTGTGCATTAAGGTTTCAAGGCCCTTTCATGGAGGATTCCATCATCCCACAACTCATTCCTTACCATTTTAGATCAACAATATCCCTACATCCCTTGATAATACATGCATGAAAAATAAACAACTCTCTCACTCAAGAATTGCTTGACTTATTACCTATTTTCAATTAGAATCACGAAATTGAGGCTATGGAGTAAAACTTACTCTAGGATGAAGACCTAATGAATTTTCCTTGAAAATTCCTCAACTTTGAGCAAGAATTGATGGATGGAGATTAGGAACTCCCTCTATCATTCTATGTCACTCCCTCTCTCTAGAAATATATATTTTTACCCTTTAAAATGATCCCCAAGGGTGTTTTATTAGGATGGGTTCGAGTTTAAAAACAAGAAAAATAGAAGCCCCGACACACGTCTGCGGTCGCATAATGCTTCTTCGATCCGTGAAGTAGCCCTCCGGAACTGCACACCACTGCATGGGTATGCGGCCGTTTTGCAGCCTGCGGACCCATTCTGCGGTCGCATAATGCACAACAGAACTCCCCTCTGAGAAATCTCCATGTTGGATCTGCGATTGCTGTGCGGCCCGCAAAATTATTTTGCAATCGCATAAATGGCCGCGAAATATCATCCAAAAGTTGCCCAGTTGATTGCCTCACTCTGTGGTCATTTTGCGGCCACATAGTGGGTCGCAGAATGACCTTTTCCACCAAGCATTTTCCTTCAACTCCCCAGCATATTGTTCAACCCAAAAAGTTTGTATTGCGGCGAGCTTGCGAGCCTCAAAGAATATCTACTTTCATTAACACATACGCCTACCTCGACACCACGAACCCCGAGTTTTAGGTAAAATTTTACGGGGCCTTACACTATCTCCCATTTAAGATCATTCATCCTCGAATGATGGTCAAAGTTCACCACTAGCATCCAATGTGACTCAGTTGCCACACTACACGCCACAGTTCCAAATTTTTCTAACTCTCCAAATTTCCAATTTTTTTGCCAAAATTTCCCCTGTAACTGGGCCTATCCACATGTCAGATAATCCTAGAAATAAATCCTAACACCACAACCACAACAGAACGATACAAAATAATACGGAAACAACACCGGCAACAACGTCATAAACATTGCATTACCATGAGGGGAGTACTCTTAATACAAGTTGTACATGGAAAATCATAATCTGCAGAAATTTAGCTCGTAACATCATAGAGGAAATTACATAGCTATTAAAAATAAATTAGGGTACTTCTTCTTCATTTTTTCCTCGGGTTCCCATGTGGCCTCTTAAACCTGCTGATTCTGTCATAGTACTTTCACGGAGGCAATCCCTTTGTTCCTCAACTTTCGAACTTGCCTATCAAGAATGGAAACTGAAATTTCTTCATAAGTCAATTCTTCATTAACCTCAATAGCCTCAACCGGTACAATAAGCAACGGGTCTCTAATCACCTTCTTCAACATGGACACGTGGAACACCGGGTGCACTAAAGACATCTCTGGGGGTAGTTCTAGCCTGTAAGCCACCTGACCGATCCTTTGAATGACTCTTTATGGTTCGACATACCTCGAATTTAATTTCCTTTTCTTACCGAACCGCATTATTCCGTTCATAGGGGAAACTTTCAAGAATACCCAATAATCTTCTTTGAACTCCAAATCTCTGTTAAGAACATCCGAATAAGACTTTTGTCGGCTTTGGGAAGTTTTCAACCGCTCCTTAATGGTCTTAACTTTCTGCATAGCCTGATGCATGAGGTCTGACCCTATCAACTCTGCTTCCCCAATTTCGAACCATCCGATGGGAGATCTACATCTCCTACCATATAAAGCCTCGAACGGTGCCATCTGGATACTAGCATGATAACTATTATTGTAGGAAAACTCTATTAGCGGCAAATGATCATCCCAACTAACTTTGAAGTCAAGAACATAAGCGTGCAACATATCCTTAAGCGTTTGAATAGTCCGCTCTGCCTGCCCGTCAGTCTGCGGGTGAAAGGTTGTACTAAGATTCACCTGAGTACCCAAACCTTGTTGAAATTTCTTCCAACAATTAGCCGTCAATTGTGACCCTCTATCTGAGATAATAGGAATTGGAGTGCCATACAACCTGACTATTTCCTTGATGTACAACTGAGCATATTGTTCTGTTGTGTCGATAGCCTTCACAGGTAAGAAGTGTACTGATTTCATGAGTCGATCCACAATCACCCAGATTGAGTCAAACTTGCATGGAGTACGAGACAGTCCCACCACAAAGTCCATATTAATCATTTCGCACTTCTACATTGGAATTTCTATGTTATGTGCCAACCCTCCAGGTCGTTGGTGTTCGACCTTTACTTGCTGACAACTCAGACATCTTGCCACAAAGTCTTCCATATTCCTCTTCATGCCATTCCACCAATAGACTTACTTGATATCATGATACATCTTTGTAGAGCCCGGGTGTACGGAATACCTAGAAGTGTGAGCCTCGGTCATGATTCTTTCTCGGAGACCATCTACATTCGGAACACATAGCCGCCATTGGTACCTTAGTGTACCATCATCCATGCCAAGAGAAAAAGCCATAGTCTTATGCTTATGAATCCCCGCCTTCAATTGTACCAACAATGGATCGTTGTATTGCTTCTCTTTGACTTCCACCACAAGAGATGATTCAACCATATGTTGCACAATTACCCCTCCTTCACTAGAGTCTGCAAGACGAACTCCCAAACTAGACAACCAATGAACCTCCTTGGCCAACGTCCTTTGATATGCTTCCAAATGAGCCAAACTACCCATAGATTTCCGGCTAAGAGAATCTGCCACAATATTAGCCTTCCCCGGATGATACATGATATTAATGTTGTAATCTTTGAGTTATTCAAGCCCTCTTCTCTGCCTCAGATTCAATTCCTTCTGTTCAAAAATATGTTGAAGGCTCTTATGGTCCATGAATATATCCATATGGACCCCATTTAATAATGACGCCAAATCTTCAATGCAAAGACCACCGTTACGAGCTCTAAGTCATGTGTTGGATAGTTCTTTTAATGATTCTTGAGTTGCCTAGAAAAATAAGCTACCACCTTGCCATGTTACATTAATACATACCCAAGCCAGATTCGTGAAGCATCACAATATACCAAAAACCCGTATTTACCCTCTGGTAGGGTTAACACTGGCGCCGTAGTCAATCTCGATTTCAACTCATGGAAGCTCCTTTCATAAGCATCAGACCATTGGAAGTTAACCGCCTTCTGCTTCAATTTAGTCAATGGAGAGGCAAGGGTAGAGAACCCCTCAACAAACTTCTTATAATACCCTGCCAAGCCCAAGAAACTACGAATCTCTGTTGGGGTAGTAGGTCTAGGCCAATTCTTTACCGTTGAAATCTTCTGAATCAACCTTAATTCCTTATCTTGAGACAACGTGACCTAAGAATGTAACAGATTCTAGCCAAATTCACATTTCGAAAATTTCACATACAACCGGTGCTTATACAGGACCTACAAAACTACCCCGAGATGATCGGCGTGGTCCTCCCAACTTTGCAAATAAATAAGTATATCGTCAATAAACACAATCACGAAGGAGTCGAGGAAAGGTTTGAAAACTCGATTCATAAGATCCATGAAAGTTGCGGGGGCATTCGTTAGCCCAAAAGACATTACCAGAAATTCAAAGTGCCCATACCGGGTCCTGAAAGCTATTTTTGGAATATCCTTCTCCCTGATCTTCAACCGGTGATACCCGGACCTTAAATCGATCTTGGAGAAGTACTTAGCACCCTGCAATTGATCAAACAATTCGTCTACCCTTGGCAGCGGGTACTTATTTTTTATTGTAACCTTGTTGAGCTGTCGATAGTCAATACACATTCTTAGCAACCCATCCTTCTTTCTTACAAATATGACTGGTGTGACCCAAGGAGACACACTCGGTCGGATGAAACCCTTCTTTAACAAATCTTTCAATTGTTTCTTTAGCTCCTTCAATTCTGCTGGTGCCATTTTGTAGGGCGGAATAGATATAGTCTGTGTGTCTGGCATCACATGTAAAATAGTATGTAAAACTAAACACCCTCTCAATAAAACGAGCAACAGTAAACGGAGAATAAAATATGAAATCAATAAATGACTCAAACAGTATCAAGGTGTTAAGTCAAGGGAAAGGTAAATTTCAAATAGGATTTGGTAATATAAGTTGGGAGATCGTTAGCACCGATATACCACCGTGTTTTAGCACGGAGTCCGATCTCAGCCCGACTGGCTAAGTCATCTCACCCTGAGACACACACTCACAATACCACCATGTGCGTGACATAGCATCCGATCTCAGCCCGATCGGCTAAGTCGTCTCACCACAATGCCTTGTGGATCAACATTACATCACATCTAGCTAGCAATAATCTCATCCCTTTTAAGGGAAAAATATCTCATCACATTAACACGGGTATTTCCTCTTAATAACTCCTACACCGACACGTGTAGTTTCAGGGTTGGTTGTTCCAACCTACCTTTCCTCGGTGGCTAAACGATACTCCCAAAGCATTTAATATTAAAAGTATTCACCACTCAATTCGTATTCTTTTTACATGTCATTCATTTTATTGGCATCATCGGCCATAACACAATATCATTCTTGATACATTGGTTGTACTTCATAATTCAATTTCACTTTTCCATTTTCAATCATTAACATGGATAATAACATCAAGGCCTTTCAAATTAAGACTTTAAACACATACTTGAGCAATTTTAGAGTCTTAGGCACATGCGAATTCTTACACAGTTGACGTGATAACTTTCATAAAAATTCACGCTTTTAATCATAACAAAGTGTCACATAGTCCGTATTAGAACCACATTCTTAAACATTAACTCAACATGACAAGAATCTTTGGAATACATATAGAACGCGTAATCATTTCGACACACGGCTTATTTGATAAAAATTTTAATTTATAAAGAGCATCACGAGACTACAAGGACATTGCGGGGTTCGATTCAAAGAGAAGAGTTTAGCCAACATACTATGCATCGAGCCTTTTAATTTACTACAATATTATGAAAATCCTAGCCACTTCGATCTATTTAGAGATACAGCAAAATTGAACACAAATTAAGAAGGAGTTCATAGTTCCATCTTACTTAAGCATTTTATCAGACATTATGTGTGCATTAAGGTTTCAAGGCTCTTTCATGGAGGATTCCATCATCCCACAACTCATTCCTTACCATTTTTGCTCAACAATCTCCCTACATCCCTTGATAATACATGCATGCAAAATAAAAAACTCTCACACCCAAGAATTGCTTGAATTATTACCTATTTTCAATTAGAATCACGAAATTGAGGGCTATGGAGTAGAAACTTACCTCTAGGATGAAAACCTAGTGAATTCTCCTTGAAAATTCCTCAACTTTGAGCAAGAATTGGTGGATGAAGCTTAGGAATTCCCTCTCTCACTCTATGTCACTCTCTCTCTCTAGAAATATATGTTTTACCCTTTAAAATGATCCCCAAGGGTGTTTTATTAGGATTGGGTCGGGTTCAAAAATTAGAAAAATAGGAGCCTCGACACAGGTCTGCGGTTGCATAAGCGACCGCATAATGCTTCTGTGATCCGCGAAATGGCCCTCCGAAACTGTGCACCACTGCCTGGGTATGCGGCTGTTTTGAGGCTCGTGAACCCGTTCTGCGGCTGCATAATGCACCGCAGAACTCTCCTCCGAGAAATCTCCATTCTGGATTTGTGATCGTTGTGCGGCCCGCGAAATCATTTTGCGGTCGCATAATTAGCCGCGGAATATCATCCAAAAGTTGCCCAGTTGACTGCCTTACTCTGCGTTTCTGCGGCCCGCAGAGTGATTTTGCGTCTGCATAGTGGACCGCATAAATGACCTTTTCTGTCAAGCATTTTCCTTCAACTCCCCAACTGTTCAACCTGAAGAATCTCTACTATCATCAACACATATGCTTACCTCGGCACCACGAAACCCCAGATTTTATGTAAAATTTTATTAGTGCATATATGTATATACGTATATATGTATATATGTATATACGTATATATATATATATATATATATACGTATATATATATATATATATATATATATAAAGCGTATCGGGTACGGTGTAAATAGTTGTATTGCTTTGCCTTATTTTGTGGGTGGAATAGCAGCAAATATATAATCCTAATATTTTAGTAAAAGCATAATGATATTATTACAAAAATAAAAGAAACAAAGAACAAAGTTAAAAAGGACTAATTACCATACATAATAAACGGTGTCAAGAGTTACACGATAAAAAAATTCAATATGGATGGTTTTCCGCCTCTTGGCATCCAGGCACAGAAATTGATAAACATGAAGTTAGGACAAAGTTTAATCATGGCGAAGTCACCTATTATTTATGAGGATATATACTTTCATATAAGAGAAAAAGCTATGAAACATGTTATCCTTGTAGCTTGAAACAAGTAATAAAAGAACAACTCAAATAAAAGATAAAACATATAGGATATAATAGTACAAAGAAGATGAACTCGATCCACATAAATGAGCATATGTTATTCTAAATTTTGCAAGTGCAAATGTTTTGTCGGAACGCAGAAGATCAATTTAGGCTAGCCATTATAATTTATTTTGGGCTATGAATTGTATGAATTAATTTATAGCTACCAAATGTTTGTTTTCACCTGTCAGCTAAATGTGAATTTAGCCCAAGAATTTTCAAAACATTAAATATCCATGATCCAATATTAGGACTGAAAAATAATTTTATCTATCTATACTACATTGTAAATTTATTTACCCTTTCCAGAGGAATTATCACTTAATTATATTAACATATACAATTTACTATTTATATACAAAATAATACATTAGACTCCAATCTTACCTATTTTATCTCGCTTTCTATTTTCCAATTCCACCCAACTGAATATAACAGTATTGTTCCGTCCAAAATCAGTCATCATATGTGCCAAGAAACTGTTTTCTCCACCAAGTCCTCAAAGGTATAAAAGCCAAGTGAAGAGTGCTTTGCGTTTGGATCTTGAGCTAGCAAATCTTAGTACTCTTGCCGACGAATGAAAAATTTTCGCCATTTATTATTTTGAAGAATATGGTATAGAATTTGGATTAGGAATGTTTACGTTCTCCGATTCGAACAAAAAGGATGGGCAGGGGAGCGTGTCGAAATTAAGTTCGTTATAATGCCAATCTTTTATACACAAAGATTGACAGTATTCTTTGGAGTTTATATCTCAATTATGAGAGAATTTGGTGAAGACTTGAATTTATTTTGGTTAATTTCATATTAAAACTCGAAGAAGATATAAATAAATTGTGTATATTTTGTATCTTGGGTGTATAAAGCGATATACAAAATATATATAATTAATATAATTGTATACATATTGTATATAAGTTGTATGTAAATTGTAGCTTTAGGTAATATTTTGTACAACAAAATACTGTATTCATTTTATATATAAATTATAGATTTGTATATATTTTATAAAAAAAATTAGTTACTTTTTAAAAATAAAGAAATATAGCTAAACCAGGAAAATAAATTTAAAACCTTGAATATATATAAAAAAATCCCGACTGAAAATTGTCCAAGATAACATGCCAATTCCTCAACAGGCTTCTTGGCTCGTCAGGAAGCTGATTAGGGCAAGAGAGATAGTGGACCTGAGGCAGACAATGGCTCAAAGAAATTGCAGCATGATCAGACAATTCTACCACCAAATACTTGGGCAATTACCTAGCGGAATGGAAGACATTTATGTTCAGAAATAAAGCAAGAGCCAAAGCTAAGTTTACTATGTGGATGTTCCTCCACAACAAATTACTTACAAGTGATAGACTCGTGCAATGGGGTATGTTAATGGACACAATATGTAGCTTGTGTCGAATACATAATGAGAGCAGAAACCACCTTTTTGTGAAATGTGTCTTTGCTCAAAGGATATGGAACAGGGTCCTAATATGGCTTCAGATTCAACCACATGGTTGGAAATCATGGGACCATCATTTGAGATGGGCAATGGAAAATGCTAAGGCCAAATCTCAGGCAGCTGCTGCATTCAAGATGGTATATGCTAAGATAATCCACTTGATATGGTGTGAAAGAAACAATCGAATGTTTGAGAAGACCATCAGAGATACATATGACATAGCAAGAACTATAGCATGTGTATGTAATATTAGAGCTAATGCTGGAATTAGGAGACTACTACAGCAGTTAAAATTTTGAATAGTTGTTAATGTTAGTTGAGTTAATATTTACAAGGCGAGATGAGAGGTTAACTGATGTATAGGGAGAGATACTGTATAGGTACATCTGGCTGAGTTTAAATTTAGATATGGTTTGGTAATGATTCACTTGGTGATAAATAAAATTTCTTAATTACCAAAAAACTAATTGCAGTTCTTTCAACTTTCAAGGGAGAGAGGCCAATTAAGATCCTTCTCTTTTTGTCCTTTCATGGCAAGGAGACTGATCATTATTCACGGAGATGAATTGAGTCTAACATTTATTATGTGATAGTTGTCATAAATAATATTAAGAGTGAATGTCCATGTATTGTGAAGTTACTTGGGAGCAAGCTATTTGGTCATAAACTAGTCTGATTACTTGGTCACTAAGATTGGTTACTTGCTCACCAATATTTGTTACTTGGCCTTCAAGACTAGTTAGTTGGTCACTAAGCAACTCTCTTATAAATATGAGACTTCTCTACTCATTTATATAAGATCATCATTAAGAAAAGATCTAATATTATCGCTCCCTAAATCTCTTGTGTTACTTTATTTCATATTATTCCATAGCATGTTATCAGCACGAGACTCTACCATCTCAAGAAGCTTTTTGAGAAAACTAAGATATAACTTTTCTCCTCCTTTAATTATGACTGATATTATGAAAAGAAAGTTTGTTGCCCTTGAAATTTCGAGCAAGAATTATATGTCATGGGTGTTGGATGGTGAAATCTATTTAGATGCAATGGGTCTTGGAGCCACCATTGAAGATAAAAATAAAGCCTCTACCCAAGGTTGTGATAAGACCTTGATTTTCTTGCGGCATCACCTTGATGAAGGGTTGAAAATAAAATATCTCACAGTAAAAAATCCACTTGTTTTGTGGAATGGCTTAAAGGAAAAATATGGCAACTTAAAGATGGTCACACTTCCACAAGCACGATATGATTGGGTTCATCTAAGACTCCAAGACTTTAAGTTAGTTTCTGAATACAATTCGCTGATGTTCATAATTACTTCTAAATTGAAACTCTATGGAGATAGTATCACTGACTATGATATGCTTGAAAAAGTGTTCATAACGTTTCATGCCTCCAATATGGTCCTGCAACAGCAGTACAGAGAGAAAGGTTTCAAGAAGTACTCTGAGTTAAATTCTCTTCTCCTTGTAGATGAACGAAATAATGACTTGCTCATGAGAAATTACGATAATCGACCCACGGGGTCTACACCATTACCTAAAGTGGATGAGATGTATTCTCATTATGCTAAGCGTGAAAAAGGTTGTGGCCCTGTTCGTGGCCGTGGCCGTGGCCAAGGAAGAAATTTCTTAGTGTTAATCATCCCCGAAAGAAAAATAACCAGCAAAAGTGGAAAGGGAAAAATGAAAGGAGTTCAGAAACTGAATGTTATCGTTGCGGTGGAAGAGGGCATTAGGAAAATATTTGTCGTACACCAAAACATTTGGTGAGCTTTATCAAACATCTCTAAATAATAAAGGCCCCTAAGCCAATTTTATCTCTGAAAATGAATTTGACATCACCCACTTGGATGTAGAAGATTTGTTTGAGCACCCTGATGGAAAAATAGACCACTTGATCGGTGATGGATTCGTGGTTAAAGATGATTGAGTAATTCAGTTTTTATTTTGGTCTACTTATAGTAGCTAGTGAATAAACATCATGTAATTATAGTTCTTTACATGAGTAGTAGTTATTAGTATCAGTTACTATCGTAATCAGAGTTGTTTGAAATTGCATTAAAAGGTTGTTATTGAATAATTAATTTAACTTTGTTTCTTTTCCCTTTTTATCTGAAAATACTAATGTTTTGTTACACCCCATGTTTTCACACGTGAGAAATGTATAAGGAGGTTATATTATGAGTTATTTTAATCGTATGATAGTCGTGTGTTATGTTTTGAAGTCAAGCGAGTTGTGGAACAAAAGTTGGCAAAGGTCATCACAAGTAACAATCATAAATGTGCTGAAAATTAGGTAAAATGTAGATGCTATTTTCTCCCAATATACTTGAAATTAAGGGATTATCTACATATCAAATTGAAGATCTACGAGTCTAGTTTCCAGCGCATTAAATTGTTCGTCGATACGACGTTGGAGTAGAACGATATATCTGCAATTTTGCGAGACTGCGCAAGCAGCTCGGTTGGGACCAACTTGAGACAGCCACCTACTTTATGTCTTTTAAAAGATATTTCAGCCTCATTTCGGGTCATTTTTGTCACCCAAATTTTGTCCAAAATCTCTCCAAAACCCTCCCTAACATATCCCAAGATCCCAAGATCCCAAGAGAATGCGTCTATGACGTTGTGGTGTGATTAAAGACTACAAGAGAATGAGTCTATGATGTTGTGGTGTGATTGAAGGCTATTGTGAGCTAAGTTGAGATAAGGTTTCGAGCTGTAGATGTTGTCCAAGGTATGTATAACATCTTCTTGATTATGCCTAAGGTTAATCTTGTGTTGCTTGTCTTTGTTTGAGTGAAAAAAACATAAGATAGCACTTGAAAGAACATGTGATATGGTTGTCTTTTCGGTTGGACTATTTTGTGGCTAAATATATGATTTGTGGTGGCTGAAAATTGTGAGAAATAATTTGATAATGTTGTGGATGTTGTTGTTAAGCTTTTCTAGGTGTTAATCAAGTTGATTGAATAAGAAAGAATGAACAACGATAAAAATTAAGGAGTTAGACACATGAGGCTGTTTTGGAAGGTATTTTGTGGATGTTTTGAACTAGAAATAATATAGTACATATAAGTATGATGTTCTGAAGGTTTTAAACTAATTTATAATAAGAGTTGGATTCAATTTATATCTTGTTACGAGTAAAAACGAGCTTGCTGCTCAATATGATTGTTAAGATAATCGGAAAAACTCATATTGGATTATATTGTTGTTGTTTCTATTGTTGGATATAGTTGTTGTTGTTGGGATGTCGATGACCCTTAGTGGTATTTGGGATTTATTAAAAATAGGGGAGTTGCTGCCCGATTTTCCTTAAGCCATACGACTAGCCAAATACGATGGTACGATATTATATGTTAACGGCTATATCATTTCACTTGTTGTAGATGCAAGAAGTTGTGTTGGGCTTGGTTGATTAATAAGGAAGATATCATACATGTATGTTAAGGCTATTCATTCTTTCCTTTTGACATGATCCATATGATACAACGAAAGAGCAAGCATGTAAGTTTCACAAATGATTCTATTCTCAGTAGTACTAGGGTTTCCTATGCTCTTGATTCCCCATATGTCCTACTATCATATCGTTTGTTCATGGGTCTCATTACATTCCGAGAGATTTTATTGACTTACTTCATTATGCATTGCATACATTTATACAAGTATATTGACTCATGGTTAGTTGGCGTTATACGCGTATAGTATATGTATATGGGGTATGGGGAAAGGTTATGGCGTTATATATACAACACCACATGATTAATTGGTATACGTTGATGATTTTGCCCACAGAGGCCGAGATGATATGATGGGATGCCCTCAGAGGCTTAATGATTATGTACGCATATACCTATGCATGATATGATATTTACATGCACATGCATGACATTATAAATGTTTTATGATTCATAGAGCTACTCAGACTTACAGTTGAGTACTTTACTCAATATTTCTTTCATTTCTTTTATATACTACATTTCACTCCTTACATATTCGGTACTTTATTTGTGCTGACATCCTTTTTTTTCTGGGGAAGCTGCGTTTCATGCCCACATGTTTTGAAAGAAAGGTTGGCAATCCTCCTAGTAGGCTATAAGCTCAGCGGAAAATGTTGGTGCACTCTACTTGCTCCGGAGTTTCTTATTTGGTCAATATGATTTGGACATGTATTGATTGGTATGTTGGGGTCTTGTCCCGACCTTTATGACATTTATGTACTCTTAAAGGCTTGTAGACATATGTCATGTGTATGGATACTTGTATGGACTTTTCGGCCTATGTTTTGAGTGTACAAATGTTCATGTCGGCCTTATAGACCTATATTTCACATGTATAAGTTTCTATATCATGTTGGGTCGTCCTATGTCTAGTATTCCCTTATATTTTACTCTACTTATCTCATGAAGACCCTTCTGGCCCATTTACCCATGATGATGCGATAAGAAAGATACGTTACATTGGTACTCGGTTGGGTAAGGCACCGGGTGCCTGTCGCAACCCATCGGAATGAGTCGTGACATGTTTATTCGTACATTTCTTTTGTATGTCAAATCATGGGAAGAAAATATGGATAGCTCAAAAAACAAACTTGGATCAAATTTTAATTGTAAAAAAAAATCTTTGTTTAATTGATTCATGTACAACACATACAATATTCAAAGAGAAGAAATATTTCTCTCATTTAAGTATGTGCAAGGCAGATGTTACTATAATTTCTATAGTAGTAATCTAATTGAAGGCTCTAGAAGAGATACTATAATTATGCCTATGGGAACAATACTTATCGTAGATAATGCAATATTCTCCTCCAAGTCCAAGAGGAACTTGTTGAGTTTGAAAGATATCCGCCGAAATGGATTACATATTGAGACAATAGATGAGAATAATCTTGAATATCTCATCGTTACCAAGAATGTATCTGGATAGAACAAGGTTATTGAGAAGTTCCCATCTATATCTTGTGGCATGTATTGGACAAATAAGTGCAATTGAGGCACATTCTATCATAAACCAAAAAATTACTGATCCCGATACTTTTTGTACTTTGGCATGATCGATTGGACATTCTGGATCAATTATGATGAGACGAATTATAGAGAACTCAAATAGGCATCCATTAAATAATTTAAAGATTCTTTTAAATAATAAATTTTCTTGCAATTCTTGTATCAAGGCAACTTAATTATTAGACCATCACCAACAAAGGTTGGGATTGAGTTCCCTGCATTTTTGAAACGTATACAAGGGGACATTTGTGGACCTATTCACCCACCTGATCACGCTCAACTATGTTTTCTATAAAGACTAAACGGGCGTTGCAAATATAAATCTGGGGTATTAAGCCCAGAGTCGATCCCACGAAGAATTGAACGTATCAATTGAGTTTATTAAATACTAAACTGGTGTTTAATCAAGTTGCTCAAGACTTTTGAATGTCAAGTTGTGATGTTTAACTAATTCTACTCACAAAATAATCAACTAGTAATTAATCTAACAATTTATTACAAACAATAATATTAAAGGTCTAAGGTAATGGTTTCCCCCATTGGTGAATTCTTTCGCGGATACTTCTTATAGCTTAATTAATCGTCTCAATCAATCATGAACTCTCAATCTACCATAAATCTCTCTCGAGTAATTATGATAATTTACTAGACGCACTCTCTCAAGTTACGCTAG
>MDKI01051685.1:0-34059 GCA_005239505.1 Nicotiana paniculata
CCCAGATTATATTTGCAGCGCCCGTTTAGTCTTTCTATAAGACATAGTTGAGCGTGATCACTTCCCCTTTTCGGATTAAAATACTTAGTAAAAAATTACGTTTATGCCTTGGCATGCATCTTTTACCCATTGGGTTTTTCGAGGGTTTAGCGTCGATTGGAACCCTTTTGTTTTTAGTGACTTAGCACGAATTTGTATGTAAATAATTTGATACCTCTTGAGGTTTCTTGTGACTTAGCACGAATTTGTATGTAAATAATTTGATACCTCTTGAGGTTTCTTGAGGGACGATTTTATCGAATCCCTTTGATTATTTTTTGAAGGGTAGCCTTTACTTAACCGATTTTTCAAAGTATTTGAAGGCTTTTAGTTTATGGCGGAAATCGGATGTCTCCGAACCGTATAATTTTGGCCGTAGCCTTTTTATGTGACCGTAGTCTTTAATATGGTCGTAGCCTTGGGGAATGTCTCTTGGACCTGTTTCCTGATAATATTTTGATCTTGCTCGAAATGTTAGTCCTCGAGTGTGATGGCCTTGGCCTTTACGTCGAGGGATGCCTCTTTGAGGTCTTATGAATTCGAGTTTAGACAACTCAAATTTGTTGACTGTCGATGAAATTCCCCGAGTAGCCAAGGTGTATTTGTGTTTTGGATCTTTAACCATTTTTCACAGAGAATCACAAGTATGGAGCTCGTATAGTAACAAATTTCTGCGAGGCACAAAGTGTTTAATATAGAAAGAGTGTTTCTTCGAATAATCCATACATGTGTACATGTTTTCCATCGGGGCTCGATTATTATATATGGACACGGTTCCTTTCACCGTTTGGCCCATTATAAAGTTTTCCTATCGAGGCCCTCTTCGGCGTGAAGTATTTTTCTCAAAAATATAGCCTCCGAGGGTGATGCCCCCCAGTATTCAAGGTTGATTGAGAAGAAGCCTTGGATATTGTTGAATTCTCCTTAGGTAGCACATAGTTGTTGCCTCGTTAAAAACCTCTCTGGAAAAACCCATTTGGGATAAAACCCGATCTAAGGAAAAAAGATTGCAACGCATGCTTTCAAACCTACAGTCTTCGTGTAGAAGGGTGCCCTCGACGTCTTCGATTGAACATTTGCAATGACTTAGTCTCGAATACAAATGGAAAAAAGGAGAAATTCATACCTCAGCAATAATATCATTTTAGCATTGATACATTTCATTTGTTTGGTAATTGTTTGCCTTTCATTGTGCCAATTTTGTAAGATCCCTTTCCGATGATACCAATAAGTTGATATGGACCTTCCGAATTCGGGAATTGTTTCCCTTCGTTTGGGTCTTGAGTATTCAGGGTGACTTTCCTTAGAACTAAGTCCCTGATTCCGAAGTGGCGAAAGTTGTCCCTTCTATTATAATATCTCTTGATTCTTTGCTTCAATGCGGCCATCCGAACAAATGCAGCTTCTCGTTTTTCATCCAATAGCTCGAGGCTAGTGTTCATAGCCTCGTGATTTAATCCCTCTGTTGCATGCCAAAATCTGGTGCTAGGTTCTTCGACCTCGACTGGGATTGAGGCCTCGGAGCCATATACCAAGGAGAACGGAGTTGCCCTTATGCTAGACTTTGATGTCATTCGGTATGCCCAAAGCACCTAGGGCAGAACCTCTCTCCATTTCCCTTTAGCGTCACTCAGCCTTTTCTTCAAATTTTTGGAGAATAGTCTTGTTCGTGGATTCGGCCTATCCGTTTGCGCTTGGGTGATATAGTGTTGATAAGATCCTTTTTGTTCTTCGAGGAACTTTGTTACCTTGCTACCGATGAATTGCTTCCTGTTATCGCATACAATTTCAGTGGGTATCCTTAACCGACACACGATGTGATCCCATATGAAGTCTATGACCTCTTTTTCTCTTACCTTCTCGAAGGCATGCGCTTCCACCCATTTGGAAAAGTAGTCAGTCATAAAGAAAATGAATATAGCGTTACCTAGTGTCGTTGGCAGAGGGCCGACGATGTCCATCCCCCATTTCATAAATGGCCATGGGGATAGGACCGAATGGAGTTGTTCTTCGGGTTGATGGATCATTGGTGCAAACCTTTGGAATTTGTCACATTTTCGAACAAACTCCTTAGTGTCTTTTTCCATGCTATCCCAGCAGTACCCTTCTCTAATAATTTTGTGAATCAAAGAGTCAGCGCGGGAGTAGTTCCCACATGTACCTTCGTGGATTTCTCGCAGAACATAATCGGTGTCCCCCGATCCTAAGCATACCGCTAATGGTCCATCGAAAGTCCTCTAGTACAACGTTCCATCTGCATCCAATGTGAATCGGGCTGCTTTAGTTCGTAGGGCTCTCGACTCTATAGGTTCCGAAGGGAGCTTTGCGTTCTTTAAATATTCAACATATTTGTTCCTCCAATCCCAAGTCAAGTTTTTGGAGTTTATCTCGGCATGACCCTCCTCGAAAACAGATCTCGATAACTGGACAACAGTCCCCGAGACAATGTCATCTTCTTTGACTGACGACCCCAAGTTCCCAAGTGCGTCGGCCTCGTTGTTTTGTTCTCGAGGCACGTGATCTAAGATCCACTCCTTGAAGCAATGCAGCGTCACCTATAACTTGTCCAAATACCTTTGCATTCTATCTTCCCGAACTTTGAAGCTTTTGTTCACTTGGTTCACCACCGACAGAGAGTCACACTTGACCTCGATGACCTCCGCTCCCAGGCTTTTAGCTAATTCGAGACATGCAATCATGGCCTCGTACTCGGCCTCATTGTTAGTCAACCGAAAAGTTTAAATGGATTGTTTGATAGTGTTACCCGTGGGTGGTTTCAAAACGATGTCAAGCCCGGACCCTTTCACATTCAAGGCATTGTTTGTGAAGAGGGTCCATACCCCCGATGATGTACTCGACTTTATTAAAAGCTCATTTTCCACTTCAGGTACGAGGGTTGGCATAAAATCAGCCACGAATTCTGCTAAAATTTGAGACTTGATAGCCGTTCGGGGTTGATATTCGATATCGTACCCGCCAAGTTCGATGGCCCATTTGGCCAATCGGCCAGACAACTCGGGCTTGTACAAAACATTTCGAAGTGAATAAGTAGTTAACATACATATGGGGTGACATTGGAAATATGGCTTCAGTTTTCTAGATGCGCTTATTAATGCAAGTACTAACTTTTCTAAGTGTGGATACCTAGTTTCAGCATCTCCGAAGGTTTGACTTAAATAAACAGGAAATTGTGTACCTTGCTCTTTTCGAACTAGTACGCCACTTACCGCTACTTCGGACAGAGCCAAGTATAAGTATAGTTCCTCATCCGCCTTCGAAGTGTGGAGCAGGGGTAGGTTCAATAAGTACCACTTTAATTCCTCCAATTCTTGCTGACATTTCGGGGTCCATACGAAATCATTTTTCTTTTTGAGTAAGGAGAAGAACCTGTGACTCCGATCCGAAGACCTCGAAATGAATCGGCCCAAGCCGTTGTACGGCTTTCACACTGTCCATAATGATGATGTCTTCGATGGATTTAATTTTGACGGGGTTGATCTTGATCCCTCTATACGACACCATGAAGCCGAGGAATTTCCCCGAACCAACCCCGAAAGCACATTTCTTGGGGTTGAGTTTCATGTTGTATTTTCTCAAAATCTCGAACCTTTCCTACAAATGAGCCAGATGGTCCTCTGTGTGCAGGGACTTAACTAACATGTCGTCAATGTAAACTTCCATTGATTTACCTAATTGTTCTCCGAAAATCATATTTACTAGGCGTTGGTAAGTAGCTCCTGCATTTTTTAGTCTGAAAGGCATTACATTTTAACAATACGTTCCATACAATAGTGATAAACGGGGTTTTTTCCTGGTCCTCCGGGCTCATCTGAATCTAATTGTACCCAGAATAGGCATCGATAAAGGTAAGGATATCGTGGACGGCTGTGGCGTCGATCATACAATCGATGTTAGGCAGTGGAAAAGAGTCTTTAGGGCATGCCTTGGTCAAATACTTGTAATCTACGCACATTCTAAGTTTGTTTCTTTTTTAGGGACTACGACCCCATTGGCTAACCACTAGGGGTATTTTACTTCCCTAATGGACTGTATTTTGAGAAGTTTAGTTACCTCGTCATTTATGAATGCATGCTTTACCTCGGAGTGGGGCCTTCTCTTTTGCTTCATTGGTTTAAATCTGGGGTCGAGACTTAGCTGATGTGTTGTTATCTCCGGTGGGATCCTTGTCATGTCTAGATGGGACCAAGAAAAACATTATATGTTATTGATAAGGAATTGAATGAGTTTTTTCATGAGTTAGGGGGTTAATCTCGTGCCTACGTATACCTTCCGTTCGGGCAGATGCTCGATCAATATCACCTGTTCCAGCTCCTCGACCGTTGACTTTGTTGCATCTGATTTCTTGGGACCGACAAAAGCGCGAGGGGTAAGGAAATCCTCTTCTTCTCCCTCGATTACCTGTTCCTCTTACTTGATCGAGGTTGGGGATGGTGATTGCTATTTAGCCATCTGCTTGTCTCTGATGTTCATTTTTTCTGAGGTCAAAGGTGCTGACTTCAGTGTCAACTCATGAACTGCAAACATTTTCTTTGTTGTATGTTGTTCCCCGTAAACCTTTTTCACACCATCTATTATTCTAAAATTCATCATTTGGTGAAGGGTAGACGGTACCGCCCTCATGTTATGGGTCCACGGCCTTCCGAGCAATGAATTGTACCTCATGTCACCTTCGATGACATGAAATTTTATGTCCTAGATGGTCCCAGCCACGTTCACTGGTAGGATTATCTCTCCCTTTATTGTTTTACTAGCCATGTTAAAGTCGTTCAGTACTCGAGATACAGGCACAATCTGATCTAGCAGTCCGAGATGCTCTATGACCCTCGACCTGATTATGTTTGTTGAGCTACCTGGATCCACAAGAACACGTTTAACTTGAATTTTATTCAACAAAATATAAATTACCAGGGTGTCGTTGTGCGGCTGAGGGAGACCTTCTGTATCTTCATCGTTGAATGTAAGGGTGCCTTCGGGCATGTAGTCTCAGGTCCGTTTCTCCCTTGTGATCGACACTTTGGTGTGTTTGACGAAAGGTCCTTGTGGGATGTCGCCCCCACCAACGATCATGTGGATAACATGCTGAGGCTCTTCTTGTTCATTCTTTATATTGGCGTCTCTTTCCCTGAAGTGATTTTTGGCTCTGTCACTGAGGAATTTTCCAAGGTGTCCTTCGTTAAATAATCGAGTTACTTCCTCTCTCAAATGTCTGCATTCTTCGGTCATGTGGCCATGTGTGCCATGGTATTTGCACATCAAGTTAGGATTCCTTTGAGAAAGGTCAATTTGTATTGGTCTGGGCCACCTGGTGTATTTGATTCTCCCGATAGACGATACAATCCCCGATGCATCGACACTGAAATTATACTCCGATAATCGAGGCACTTATGCAGGATCAGTATGTTTATCAAAACCATGATTACTCATAAGTCCCTGAGAATTTTTCCCTCGATCATTTCTTTGATCATTCCGGGGAGAATTGTGTCCTGAACTGTTGTTTCTTTGATCAGCGACATATGGCTGATATCGTTCTATGTTTGACCTCGGTTCACTATCGGTATCTGTCAAGGCTTTCACTGCCAACCTGTTTGGATAAGCTAAGCCCGAGGGAGCTCTTAACTAGTCGTCCTCGACCCTGATCTTCGATTGATATCGATTGTGCACGTCTGCCCAAGTTACAGTTGGATACTCAATCAGATTTTGCTTCAACTGTCGTGATGCTATCGAGCTCCGCTTGTTTAACCCCTGGGTGAAAGCTTGAATGGCCCAATCATCAGAGACTGGCGGTAACTCCATCCATTTTATCTGAAATCGGGACACGAACTCCCTTAGCATTTCATTATCCCTTTGCTTGATCTTGAAGACGTCCAATTTCCTTGTTGCAACCTTTATGGCCCCGGCATGCGCTTTTACAAATGAATCTGCTAACATCGCAAATGAATCGATGGAATTTGGTGGCAAGTTGAGATACCAAATCATTGCACCCTTAGATAAAGTTTCCTCAAATTTTTTTAACAAAACGGACTCGATCTCATTGTCTTCTAAGTCATTTCCCTTTATACCGCATGTGTACGTAGTGATATGTTCATTAGGATTGGTGGTTCCGTTGTACTTCAGTATATTCGACATGCATAATTCTTTGGAATGGGCTTCAAGGCCGCACTCGGGGGAAAAAGGCTTCTGCACAAACTTTTTTGAATCCAAACCCTTTAAGATCGGGGGTGCCCCTGGTATTTGATCGACTCGGGAGTTGTATGTCTCCACCTTTCTGTCATTATCTTCGATCTTATTTTCTCCCGACTCGATTCTTTTGGTGAGATCCTCGAGCATTTTCATGATTATAGGGTCGATCCCTGACCCATTACCGTTTGACTTTTTCGGCACCAGTTCAGTACGGCGAGTGATTACTGGTTCAACGACACTCGGAGTTTTGTGTTGACTTTGTAGCTGAGCGATATCAACCTGCTGAGCTTGTAGAATCTCGAAGATTACCTGGAGGCTAACTCCCCCCTATCCTATACCCTGTGTTCCTTGATCACCAGGTCGGACTTCCCCGCATAACTTCCTCCGAGGTCTGCACCCAAGTCTGCATTCAAAGCAATGTGCGAACTAACATCGACTGGTTCTACAATCGGCACTTTCTCGGGGTTAAGAGGTGGTACACCGGTCCCTGGAGCAACTATATTATCATTTTCACCATGAAATCTGAGATCATCATTGTTGTGTACGGGTGCGTTTTGTGAGTTCGACATGTTTTAACCTGAAAACAAAGAAACTTTGAAAATAACAAGTGTGAAAATAACGTGTGTAATCAAAATCAGCACTGAAGCAATCACTACTATCTTTAGGCCCCACAGTGGGCACCAAACTTTTTACCCTAAAATCGGAGTAACAATTAAATTTGTATTGAGGTCTTAAAGATACGTGATCTAGTTCAATGCTAATTAATAAACAAGAGATTAAATGAATAGATTAAGGAAGTAGGCTGAATCAAACTAGTGTGCAATGGAGTCTCGACCTCGAGTTATGATAGCCTCGAGGTACACTAATGTGAACAGTAAAGTAAGAACAGTAAAACTAAGAGACAATTCTGATAAGTGGTGAGCCAGAAAATAAGAGTGTATATTCTTTGCCAATGATTGATAATCTTGACAAATGAATGGGCTCTCCTTTATATTATAGGGGAGTCCTAAATAAGGTACATTTCCGTTTCTAGTAAGAACTCTAATTGTACAGTTTTCTAACCGCTTAGTATAAATTCGTACAAATCTGTTCCGAAATTTATGCCTTGATCTTTGTGCCATTGTGGGAATCTCGTTTATTCTGTTACAAACCCATAACGGCATTATCTCGGGGTAGATCATAGCCCAGGTACTCGTCGTGCGCTTCGATCTTCGAGCCTTATACTCTGTTATCAGAGTCGAACTTGGTTCATTGGTTTAGCTGAACTCGGGCTCGAAGTGACCCTTCAAACCCACGAAATCGGGCATACCTGATTTTGACCGTACACATATGCAAACTTAATTATGTTAAGATAGTAGATTACTTTTTAATATTTAAACAGTATAATTATTTTCCATTTTTTTTTTGTTATTATTCTAGTTTTGAAACTACACCTCCTAATATTAGAAATAATAAGACATTAAAGATTTGACATATAATGAGTGATGTCATCAAAGTACAATCTCATTGTTGAATAAAGTTATAGACTTATATATTTTTTCCTATTCTTTTGAATTATATCTACTTAAATTATATTAAAACTTATTTTATGTTATGATGTAACTTTACATAAGAGTATCATGTTTATTTTTTCAATTTATGTTATATTTACGGTTCTATTTTATTCGCTTTAGTAGTACTAACTTATTATTTCAGATTGCATGCCATTTATTTTTCAGTTAGAATTCACAGATTATTTTTCCGTAAAATATTTGAGTAATGTTATGGGATTATATATAGAGATTATCTTCTTATCAGGCATGTAGTCCATCATATTCTTCTAAAATATGCGCCTTTTAGTTCTTATAATTAATTAAAATAAACTATTATTAATTTAAATATATATATCAATTATTTTTACAACATTAGTTACAAATATATGATTAGTAATTAATATATTTTCAAGAAACAATATGTATCTTAAATGTCAAACTTAATATCATTTATAAAGGCATAATTGTTTAATATGAACTTTTAATTTTTGATAATTAATTTTATAACTAAAATTAATTACATTTATGCAACCAAACAGCATACTTGTAATTATGAGCACGTAATTTATGTCTTGCCTAAACTACTCCTAAAAATTCACAAAAATAAGTTCTTCTTGGTGTCTTTTGTTTTTTAGAAATTTTAAAGAATATCTTCATTTGTTTGTTTATATTTATTTGCATTTAGTTGCATTCATGCTTATTTAAAAATATTTAGAATTCTAATAAATCATCAAAATATTTGTGTCGCTCACTTGTTACATTTTTAGATTTTAGTTGCATGTTTAGGACTCAATCACATATCAATTACATAATTGATAAATGAAAATCACAAAATATACCATTGGTATGTTACATTTTAGCTTTTGGTTTTAAATTAATAATTTTATTATATTAGTTTGCATTGTTTGGGTAATAATTAACAATTGTTAGATAAAGTAGTATGGAGGTAATTTTGTAGTTTTTAGTCTAAACATTATGATAGTCTAATTAGTGGCTAAAAATGAAATTTAAAAAAAAAAGAGAAGCATTGGTTTTTTTAGCTTCATTAGCTCAAATTGGACCAGTCTGAGCATATTTTCATTAAATCCAAACCAACCCCCACCCCAAACCTTTAAAATCCGGTCCAGCCCCAATGACCAAAACGACCCCTTTTTAATCCCATTTGATCTTAGCCATTTGTTACACTTGATCCAACGGTTCACAACTCCCCTACCCCATACCATATATATGTCCGAACCAAACCCTGACCCCCCAAAAGAAATCATCTCCATCTCATCTCTCTCAAGCCCTAAACCCTAGCCGTCACTACTCCCAAATCATCAATAAATACAATCACAAATGAGTCCAAATAAGGATTGAACACTCGATTCACCAAATCCATGAATGTTGCTGGGGCATTTGTCAACCCAAAGGACATCCCTAGAAACTCGCAATGCCCGTACAGAGTCCGAAAAGTTGTCTTAGGGACATCGGATGCCCTAATCCTCAACTGATGGTAGCCAGATCTCAAATCAATCTTCGAAAACACCTTGGCACCCTGAAGCTGATCAAACAAGTCATCAATCGTCGGTAATGGATACTTGTTCTTGATGGTGACTTTGTTCAACTGCCGATAATCTATGCACATCCTCATCAATCCATCTTTCTTCTTTACGAACAGCACAGGTTCACCCCAGGGCAAGACACTAGGTTTAATGAAGACCTTGTCAAGCAAATCTTGCAATTTTTCCTTCAATTCTTTCAACTCTGGCGGGCCATACGGTATGGCGGAATGGAAATGGGCTGAGTGTCCGAAGCCAAATCAATATCCCTGTCAGGTGGTATCCCCGACAGGTCTACAGGAAACACCTCTGGAAACTCATGAACTGGCACTAAATCCATGGAAGACACCTCTGCAGTAGAATCGCGAACATAAGCCAAATAAGCTAGACACCCCTTCTCGGCCATACGCCGAGCCTTCATATAAGATATATCCCTATTGGTAGAATGGCCAGGAGTCCCCCTCCACTCTAATTGAGGAAACCCCGGCAAGGCGAAGCTCATCGTCTTAGCGTGACACTCCAGTATAGCGTGATACGGTGATAGCCAATCCATACCCAAGATAACATCGAAATCAACCATATCGAGAAGTAGAAGATCTACACTAGTCTCAAGACTCTCAATGGTGACTACACATGAACGATAAACTTGGTCTACAACAATAGCATCCCCCACAGGTGTGGACACATACACAGGAGCACTCAAAGAATCACGAGGCACAACCAAATATGAAGCAAAATAGGATGATACATAGGAGTAAGTAGAACCCGGATCAAATAGAACTGAAGCATCTCTACTGCAAACTGAAACAGTACCTGTGATAACAACATCAAATAACTCAGCCTCAGGCCTGGCTGGAAAAGAATAACATCAGTGCTGGGCCCCACCACCTTGAACTACGTCCCTGGGACGGCCTCTAGCCGGCTGGCCTTTACCTCTATTAGTCTGGCCTCTACCTCTGGCTGCCTGACCCCTACCTCTGGCTGCCTGACCCCTGCCTCTGGCTGGCTGAACAGGCGGTGCAACAACTGGTGTCGGGACCATGGCACAAGAACCCTGATGCTGTGGTGTGACTCCTAATAATCACAGACTAGTCCTCCTGATGTGCCCATAACCACCACACTCGAAACATTCATCCTGGTACTATGGCTGCGGAAATTGAGACTGACCCGAACAGGTCAGATGACCACGGTAATAACTCTGAATAGGTGGTGCGCTGATAGGAGCTAGTGGTGCATTGTAGGCTGGCTGTCCAGAATGAGGCACATAAGGACCACGACCCCCTGAAGCATTGTGGGATTCCTGAAGCGCTGAATGAAAAGTCCTGGGAGGATGGCCTCTACCAAAAGTACCCCTGCCTCCATATGAGGCACCGCTGAACCCACTGTAATGAAGAGGTCTCTTATCAGACCTTTGACCTCCTTGTGCAAGAACCATCTCGACTCTCCTGACGACATTGGAAGTCGCCTGAAAAGAAATATCACTCCCAGTATCCTTAGCCATCTGCATCTAATAGGATGAGCAAGTCCCTCAATAAACCTCCTCTCTCTCTCTCGGTAGGAAGTAGAAGAAAAGCATGACGGGAAAAATCCACAAAACGGGTCTCGTACTGAGTAACAGTCATACTGCCTGCTGGAGACGCTCGAACTGACGGTAATGCTTCTCTCTCAATGTAATACGGAGAAACTTCTCTAGGAAGAGCTGAGATAACTGGTCCTAAGTAAGAGAAGGCAATCCAGCTGGTCTGATCAGCAAATAATCTCTCCATTATTTCTTGGCGAAACCTGACATCTGAAATGCAGCAAAATCGACCCCATTGGTCTCCATTATACCCATGTTCCATAGCACCTCATGATAGCTGTTAAGATGCTCCTGGGGTTCCTCTGAAGATGCACCACTGAAGTGAATTGGAAAGATCTTGGTAAACCTATCCAATCTCCACAAAGCCTCAGAAGACATAGCTCATCCATCACCGGCATGTTCCTCAACAATCGGCTGAGCTACTCCAACTGGATGAGCTGTTGGAGTCTGATACTGGGGAGCCATCTGCTCCGGAGTGTGAGTAGCAGAAGTCTGTGCTCCTACTCTAGCCTGAGAGACGGTTGGTGCCATGGTAAATGCGTCAATCTGGGTCACACTCTCCAGAAGGCCCACCAAACAGACCAAAGCGTCCTAAAGCACTGGGGTGGCAAAGAACCCCTCCGGAACCTGAGCTGGCCCAGCAGGAACTTTCTAGGATGGAACCTCCTCGTCAAACTCTACTTGAGGCTCCATTGTGGTTGCTGCTTGGGCTCTGGGTTGAGCCCTGCCCCTGCCTCGTCCTCTAGCACGGCCTCGACCTCTACCCCTCGTAGGAGCTGCCACTGGAGGCTCTGGCTACCGCTCAGCTGAAGATGCGGTACGTGTTCTCGCCATCTGCGAGAGAATAAGAGTAGAAGAGTTCAATTAGCATTGAGAGAACAAAATCGCATGACAGAGAATAATAGAAGTGAAATTCGTTCCTAAACTTCATAGCCTCTGGAAGATAAGTACAGACGTCTCCGTACCGATCCTCCAGACTCTACTAAGCCTGCTCGTGAATTGTGAGACCTAGGAAACCTAGTGCTCTGATACCAACTTGTCACGATCCTGAATTCGTCGTGATGGTGCCTAACATTTCACTTTCTAGGCAAGCCAACATTAGAGAATCATTAAGTCAATTTTTATACATTTCGGTAAATAAGGTCAAATAAGCTTAAACGAAATAAAACGAGTGCGGAATAATATAAATGCCATAATATCTGCTACATTTAGGATCTGGAGTCACAACTCACGAGCTACTACGATTTATTACAAGCAGAGTCTGAAAGGAATACACTATTCTGAAAGAAAAGAAACAATAAAGTAAAGTGGATAGGAAGAGACCCCAGGGTCTACGGACGCCGGCAGATCTACCTTGGGTCTCCTATCGAATGAGTCCAGCTGCTAACCTCACGATCAGCTCGGGCCGACACCAAAATCTGCACAAGAAGTACAGAGTGTAGTATGAGTAAAACTGACTACATGTAATTTGTAACATCGACGAAGTAGTGACGAGGCTAAGGTGGGTCACTCGCACTACAAATTGTACGGAATATAAGTAATATAGACAGAAAAGGAAATACAGAACGAAGTAAGTCAGTCAAATAAAAGTGATAGCTATAACTTCAGGAATAAGTCAGCGACATTCAGAATTTACCAATCTGTAAGTGCAAAAGGAAAATACCGTAAGACTATCACGCCCAGAGGAATATAAACACACATGTTGTTATGTCGCGCAACCCGATCCCGCCGTACATCACATAATCCTCCCTTATTTCCTCATAAAAACATTAACAATAATAAATATAAATATAAGTGTTGTGGCACGCAACCCGATCTCACCATATCACAACATCATAATCATAGTTCACCCTTATTCCACCAAACAGTCCACTCTTATTACACCTGTTGCGGCGTGTAACTCGTTCCCACTGTAAAGTATGGATTCACCCCTATTCCACCTCAACATATCACCCTTATTCACCCGTTGCGGCATACAACCCGATCCTACCATATCAATATCAAGTACTCAGTATGCATAGTAAACTCACAATTCAAATCACAGAAACCCTTTACAATTCTTAAACACCAAACTGAAACAAATAGGAAACCTTGTACAACATGAAAATCCGCATAAGTAATACTACACATGAAAATCCGCATAAGTAATACAAATAAACCAACTTGAGAAAATAGTAGGAGATCATGAAACTATGGAAAGAGCTAATATCACGAACAGGAGGAAACAATAACTAACATGTAGCAATTAGGCATGGGAACACATTTAGAGCATATAACAGCTAAGACAGGGAAAGAGATAATTTAAGAAGAACGGGAAAATAGGGAAAAACAGATAATTCGGCGGCGCATAAGCACTCGTCACCTCACATATACGCCGCTCACATGAAATTCACATAGCGACTAGTCTGAGGGTTCCTAATTCCCTCAAGTCAAGGTTAGACACAACACTTACCTCGCTCCAAAGACCACTCACTACTCAATCACAGCTTTTCCTCTCAAACAAGCCTCCAAACTAATAGAATCTAGAAAATTACCAACCAAACGACTCAAATTAATCCTTAGGAACTACCACGATTGCAAAGAATTCAATTTAGGCCATTTTTGAAAAAGTCAACCCCCAAGCCCACTTGGTCCAATCCCGACGTTCGGACAAAAATCCGATTACCCATTCACCCCCGAGCCCGGTTATGTAATTTTTTTTTGGAATCCGACTTCAATTTGAGGTTTAAATCCCCAATTTTCCAAATCCCTAATTTCTACCCAAAACCCCCCAATTCCACCATGAAAACACTAATTTTAGGTTAAAAACTTGTGAAATGTAATGAAAGATTGAAAGGAAATAGGTTAGAATAATTTACCAATGATTTGGGGAAGAAAGAGTCATGAAAGAATCGCCTCTAAGATTCTAGGTTTTGAAAATTTGAAGAATGAACCAAAAATCCCGTCTACGTCGTATTTGATCAGTTGCAGAAGTCGCATTTGCGACCTTGCGAACCCCGCAAATGCAAAATGTCAATCGCAAATGCGAAGACCATCAAACCTCTGCTTTCTTCGCAAATGCGAAGAATAGTTCGGAATTGCGAACTCTGACATGATCGCAAATGCGACCCAATGGTCGCAAATGCGAAGAATCTCCCTCCTAGTTCCCATTGCAAATGCGAAGATTTTTTCGCAAATGCGAACTCTGGCCTTCTCGTAAATGAGACCACATGATCGCAAATGCGAACTTATGCTGACCTAGGTACTCTTCGCAAATGCGAAGAAATGGCTCGCAAATGCGAGCTTTTCAGAAAATGGGAATGTTCGCAAATGCGAACACTGATCTCGCAAATACGAGATCAGAGGCCAGTTACCCGTTGAAATTGCATACACCAGTTGAGTTCTAAGTCCAAATTCACTCTGTAGCCTATACGAAACTCATCCGAGCCCTCGGGGCTCTAAACCAACTATGCACACAAGTATAAAAATATCATACGAACTTGCTCGTGCGATCAAATCACCAAAATGACATCTAGAACTACGAATTGAACATCAAATCAAATGAAAATTTCAAGAAAACTTTGAAACTTCTATTTTCACAACCGGGCGTCCGAATCACGTCAAACCAACTCCGTTTCTCACCAAATTTGACAGACAAGTCATAAATGTACTATTGGGCCTATACCGAGCTTCTAAACCAAAATACGGGCCCGATATCCAAAAGTCAAACATCGGTCAAACATTTCAAGTTCATTAATCCTTAAACTTTAAAATTTCTATAAAATGCGATAACTCGGGCTAAAAACTTTCGAATTCGATTCCGAACATACATCCAAGTCCCAAATCACGAACGGACGCACCGGAACTATCTAAACACGAATCCGGGTCCGTTAATGTGAGTTCATGAACTCTAATCCTGAAAATCCAGCTCTTGGGCTCCCTCAATATGAATTCGATAAGGCCCAGATGTGGGCAGGCAAGCCCAATCGGTTTTCCCCCCTTTCTCACCATTCAATTGTTTTAGTTAAAGCCCACGTGATTGATTATATTTAGTTAAAGCTCTGAACTTGGGTTCATCAATCCATTAGAATTAAAGTAACTTCAGGGAATAGATACCACTATGCTTAACAGACGTGTAGAACGCTAGTTATGTGTTGCCTATTGTTGGAGTTGAACTGTATAAGAATCATGTACCTTTCATCAATAATTAGTTCCATAATCCACAATCGCCTCAAAAGATCTCAACCCGCGAAAATTAATTTGGCAAGGCTAATCCACTTTTCTGTAATTAATCTATACTCCTATTCCTTCCACAAGTGATTTCCATAAGCTTGTGGCACCACAACAAATCTCAAAACTAGTTTGGAAAAAATGATACTATAAATATTCATAATTTGCTTTAGGCGTGTTTAATAATAAATCATGACTATGAATACGATTCTCATAGCATAATCATAATACTTAATCGTCAATTTGAGTGCGCGTTTCACGCGACTTGACCACAACTTTAAATAATAATGAAAACAAACATGTTGTAAATCGCGGGAGCTTTTCACGTGACACGATTCACAATGTGTACCAAAATAATGAGTGCGTGACATCGCAACTTATTCTAATAAATTTCATAAATATTAAAAGCGGTTAGAAGATACAAATACACAATAGGTTTTAAACATGTAATAAATCAGGTAATTAGGCCAATTATTAATGGTTGAGCGACCGTGCTAAATTCACGGAATCCGAGAGTTTCCCACGGGTTAATAGAATTCCTTATCCGGTCTTCTATGATTCGCGGTCTGTAAAATATAGTCAAATTTTCTCGATTTGGGATTTTAAAACAAACTGGTGACTTGGAACACTATAAAATTATTCCAAGTGACGACTCTAATTAAATAAATAATTTTATTTTAAATAATGTCACTTTAATTAAAAAATTCCTATCCCGCGAGAAAAAGAAGGTGTGATAATAATTACCCCTCCAATACCGGGTGACTTTCCAGTCAGACCCTAAAGAAAAACAAGAGAATTAAGATCCAATTGAGCATAGTAATTTACTAAGTTAAGATTCAAGTTATGAAATTCTGATTTTTTTCTATTGAGCAGTCCCATCGACACATGTGACACCTCTTTTTTCACTAGAGCTAGAGCGATTTTTTTCTAACAAGCTTCATCAGTCATGTCATATAATAGGCGTTTGAGCAATATTTGATTAAGTTCCAAATAAGAGTATTTAAAGCCAATATTGGAGAAGAATATTTGAAAGCGCAAATATATATTTTTAACAAGAATTCCACTGTACAAAAATAAAATAAAGAATTATTTCACTTGAAATATTAGTTAAACAATGAAGTTCATATTTTATAAATACTGATGGTCAAAATCCTCTTGTTTCCAAATCAAGATTGAAATAAAGTCTTTTCAGATTGGGTATTTATCAAGTCAGTTAGATCTATTCTTTGTTTCTTTTGGTTACCTACTAAACTAAAATCATGCTTTTATTAGAGTTAATAAGGCAAAATGGCTAGGAATTGAGGATAAGTCACAATCAAGACAAATGGTAAGCCAACAACAAGACAACAGCAAAACCTACTGTCTTTTATTAGCTTTGAGCTTACCTTACACGTGGCTTCAAATTTTGTGTGTCGGAGAATCTTTAGGAGCCTTTGTCAAAATCAGTGACATGTCATATAGCATATATCATCCTGAGAAGATCTCAATATCTCTCAATTTATATGTCCTTTTCCCTTCAATAATTATAATATTTTTTCTTTTTCATTTATGTTCGGTATGCATTTATTAATTTAATTTATGTGTATAAGACAATTTGTTTACTCTAAAATTTGAGTAATAATTAAACTTATATTGCGATTTTAAGGATACGTCATATAATTCAATATTAATTGATAAGCAATGAACTAGATGAATAAATTGTATAACAAAATAAATCAAACCAGTGTTCTAGCAATGCGTTCGACCTCGATTCGAGATGGTCTCGAGGTTGGATGATAAGAACAGTGAAGAACAATAGTGAATAATAATGAAAAGTAAGGGAAATAGAGCAGGGAATATACTTTTTATCAGTGAATGATCATAGTACAAATGAATGGGTCCCTCTTTATATACTAGAGGAATCCTAAATAAGGTAAAATTCTAATAACGAAAATAAATCCCATGATTGGTGTCAATAACTGCTTGATTCGACCTGTTCCGGGATTTTCGCTAAGATCTTCGGTCGGTTGCTAATATCTCGTCATTCTGTTATTATGCCTTACGTGAAGTCGGTCATGCTCGATCTCGATCTTCAGCGAGCACTTCAAACTTCACGCTCCATACTCTTCCATCGAGCTCGAGCTTGGTCTATTACGAGCTTACTCTCGAGGCAGATTCTCGTGCATACGAAATCGGACAGGCCCAATTTCGACCGTATATAGATAGTCCCCGCGTTTCTTGGAGTGAAATGATAAGAAATGGTTTGATCCTCGATTTTCTGAAATCTCGATCATGACGTCGTCCTCATGACGTAAGCAACGGATGTGACCGAAACGTCTGTCGGTCCAGTTCCCAAAATCATTAATGCTTGTCAGTTAGTGGTCGGCCACTAGTGCCACCGAACCGTCATTGTGAGCCTATAAATACATTCTCCTTTGGTGAATCAAACTTTACTTTTGCTCTTCTAAATCTTCCAACTCTCTTTATCTCCTCTCTTTCACCGCTTGTTGAGCCACCCTTGTTAGCACCGTAACCACCAGTTTTTCACCTTCCTTCGCCCTTATTTACTTACATCAATGGCTATAACCTCAAAGATCGTACCGCAAAAGGAAAAGGCTTCTTCTTCTTCCCGGTCGGCCGGTGACAAAACAACGGTGGAACCGGCTCCTCATGAGTACGTCCCTGGCCCATGCACTTTGAAATCTAATTTCAAGGTCGAGAACCCTTCATCGGTCCCAGGCCGATGCGAGCATGTGTCGATGTACATGTGCTCGATAACGAAGAGCCACCTCGAGGCCATGAAGAGAGACTGCAACTGGGGTCCCGAGGTCGTGGTGCAAATCCCTGCTTCCGAAGAGAGGATTACAACTATGTGGAGGGGTTCTTAAGTGTTTACACTTACCCCTTCACATTAGGTCCCCTCAACCCGGTGATAATTGATTTCTGCAAAAGATATCAGGTCACCCTCGGCCAGATCCATCCCTCGCTATGGCGCATAGTAATTATGTTGCGTTTCTTTCTATGGAAAAGACGAGGGGCTGTAGTTTACCCTAAATCACCTTATGTGGTTGTACCGGCCTTCAATCTATCGAGGATTGATCAAGCTCTAGCGCCGAGCAACGAAGGCCTTGTTCTCGAACAACGACAAGGACAAGGATCGGGGTTGGATAAGCCGGTTCATATGGGTGAGGACTTGTAATATCATCCAGAAGGAGAAGATTTCATTTCCCCGAGGAGTGGAACCTCAATCGTAAGTAACATATTAACATTGTTCTTAGTATCTGATTCGGCCTCGCCTAACATTTTCATTTATTATGCAGTTGTTCCTTGGATGCCTCAAGCGGTTCCTGATCTTGAATACTTGGTTCTGAAGTTAGCCTCGACTTCCTCCCACACCGAGTGTGCATGGAGTGATCTGGTGAAGGGTATATGGGAGGCAAAGAACCACGATAAGGATTTTTTCTCTCATATTTTAAAGCACCTTTTGTATTTCATTCATCGCTAATCTTCTTTCATGTAGGCATGACCAAGAAGGACATATTGAGGCCCTAGAGTGGCGAGCAAGAAGCCAAGTCTCCGGTTCTGAAGCCGGAGAAAGACAAGAAAAGGAAAGGTGCCTCGTAGTCCGAGGATCCCAAGCCCAAACCTCGAAGGGTAAGAGAAAAGTGACCGTCCTCACGGTGGACTCGGTCCAAAGCATGAGGAATGAGGAAAAAGAAGAAGAAGAAGAAGAAGAAGAAGAAGAGGATGGTGCCTTGGCATTAATGGCTCGTCCCAGGAAGGCCGTCGAGGTTTCCAAACCTTCCGAGCCGGCGGCGACCGCTGAAATCAAGCCTCGTGACGAGGAAGCTTCCAAAAAGGGTTCGGGTGAGGATCCCGAATCTCCTGAAATCGAGATCGTCTCTCGACCATCCGCAATTACACCAGACGGGGCCAGTTCTGAAACCCCAAAGATAGATCAGAGCACCCCGAGCGACTTGCTCGGTGCCATGACAGCAGGTCACTTTCCTTCTCTTCCATCTTTTCTGAGGAGGCACTAAGGGAGGCTCTGGAGTTGAAGAACCTCGATATTGGCGGAGGCTCTAGTGTAGGTGATCCCTTCCGGGATTTCTTTACTGGGGTCGATGATGCCTCCAGTATCAGTGATGCATTGATTCTTTTGGAAGAGGCCCAACGTCTCATTTCTCGGGTAAGTATCAGTTATTGCAATTCTTTTCTTTACTCTTTTTTCTCCAAATCTGACTCGTAGTTTCTTTCTTGTATAGGCCTCCGCTAAGTTTCAAGCTAACCTTAGCCAGTGTGGAACCGAACTCTAGAAGGTCTCGGAGGAGAGGAACACTCTGAAGACTACTTTGTGTTCAAAAGGACGAAGTCATAAAGGACCTTCAAGCGGATCTGGCCAAGGCTCGTGAAGAGGAGGCCAAACTAGACAAGAAGGTAACCATCATTTTGATAAAGTATCGACTCAACCCAAGTGTGGAGGCTAATACTTCACTATCTCAACAGCAGCAGGAGGTACAAAGGATCGAGTTGCTTCGAGGAGAGGTCGATCAGGTAAAGGCCGATTGTGCTCGGTGGAAGAATAGTATGGACCGCCTGGCTGCGGAAAAAGAGACTACCTCAGCCAAACTGTCATCGACCGAGGTTCAACTTCGAGGCATTAAAGATAAAAGCTCGGCCCATGCCAAGAGGATCGAGGAGCTTGAAGTTGGGCTTTCTGAGTCCAAGGCGGATATCGAGAACACAAAGGTCATGGAAGACAAGTCCATCGCCATGTATCAGGCCGATGCTGAGGCTGCTCAAACACAGCTAAGGGAGGCTTCCGATCGGGAGAAATGGAATAACGACTTGGCAAAATGCCAATCCTGGAGGGAAAACTTCGAGGAAATCCATGCTCGAGGTTTCGACCTTTCCGAGGAGATAGCCCAAGCCAAGGTGCTCGAAGTCGAAGCTAAGTAGCTTGCCTCATCCGATGATGAAGACGATAACGATGAAGGCAGCCGAGGCGGATTCGATGAGGGGCATGAACGAGAAGATGCTCGCGGAGAAGCTGCTCCCGAAGGCGAGGTCGGCCCCGACCATAGTTAGGAATTAGCTTTTTTTTTTTCTTTTTGTAAGACCTTAATCGGTCTCTTGTACTTATCCTTTAAAATATAAAAGAAAAACTTCTTTTTGAATGCCTTCATAGTTTTTACGTTCAAATATGTTCTATGCCTTTGCCGTGTGAAAATTTTTGTTGTTGTAACTTTACTAATCGACTGAGCATTAGTTCGAACTCAGGGTAGAACAAACCTTTAGGTTTTTTAGTTAAGTGAGGGAAAGTCCCCGAGATCAGTAATTTGTTTGAGATTTTATCTCGGATGGTTTGATCAAAGCCATAACTGCATTATTTTTATAACTAAGTTCGAGTAAATTTTGAACTTAGAATAAAACAAACCCTTTATGTTTTTTATCAAGTAATAGGTAAGTTTCGAACTTACAGTAACATACCCCTTAAGGTTTTATGATGAATCTTCGAGCTATATTCAAGTAGACTTTATTCGATCTCGGAATAGTGGAACATTTAGGTCCGAATTGAGTAAGAACAAGGTCTCGAACTCTAAATGTATTGGCCTTTAGGCTCTTTATATCGGGCCGATATGGGCTCTAAAAGATGGCTATTATTTCTCCCTTTTGGCTTAAAGACTAGTAAAAATTTCTTTATACCTTAGCATGTATTTTTTACCCATTGGGTTTTTTTAGGGTCCGATGTTGATTGAAACCCCTTTGCTTTTTGTGCCTTAGCACATTTCTGTTAAGATAGTTTGATAACTCTTAAGGTTTTTCGAGGGATGATATTATCGAAGCCTTTTTGATTTTTTGAGGGTTGATTTCATCGAAGCCCTTTTTTATTATTTGCCGAGGTAGCCTTTTTAAACCGGTTTTCAAAGAATTTGAAGGCTTATTGTTTATTGCGAAATTCTGACGTCTACGAGTCGTGTTATTTTGGTTGTAGCCTTTAGTTTGGTCGTAGCCTTCGGGTATGCCTCTTGGGCATATTTATCGATAACATTTCAAACTTATTTGAAATATCAGTCCCCGAGAATGGTGGCCTTAGCTTATAAATCGAGGGGTGCCTCTTTGAGGTCTTATTATTTCGAGTTTAGATTACTCGAATATGCCTTTCGTTGATGGCAGTCCCCGAGTGTTCGAGGTATATTTGCACTTGGATCTTGAGTAATTTTTCACAAAATCATAAGTATGAGATTTGCATAGTAGAGAATTTTCTTCGAGACGCAAGATGTTTGATAAAGAATGAATGCTTCTATGAATAATTTATACATGCGTACATGTTTTTCCATCGGGAATCGACTAATCTATATGGACACGGTCCATTAGACCGTTTGGCCCATTATAAAGTTTTCCCTATCGAGGCCCTTTGAGACGAGGAAATTTTCTCGAACATATAACATCCGAGGGTGATGCCCCCAGTATTCGAGGTTGATTGCAAAGAAGCCTCGGATATTGTTGAATGTTCCTGGGGTAGCACATAATTGTTTCCTCGTTAAAAACCTTGCCGAAAAAACCCATTTGGGATAAAAACTGATTTAAGGGAAAAAGAGTGCAACGCGTACTTTTAAACATGAGGTCTCGATGTCTTTGGTCGAATTCCTGCAATGGGTTAGCATCGAATATATATATATATAAATTAAATAAGGGAGAAAGTCATACCTTAACAATAAAATCGTTTGAGACGTGATATGTTCCAGCTGTTTGGCAGTGGTTCGTTGTCCAACGTTCCGAGTTTATAAGACCCTTTTTCGACTATATCGAGGATTTGGTAGGTCCTTCCCAATTCGGGCTGAGCTTCCCTTCATTAGGGTCTTGAGTGTTGATGGTGACTTTCCTTAGGACTAAGTCCCCGACTTTGAAGTGGCGAAGGTTGGTTCTTCTATTGTATTACCTTTCGATTCGTTGCTTTTGTGCAGCCTTTCAAACGAGAGAAGCTTCTCGTTTTTTATCTAACAATTCGAGGCTAGTATTCATAGCCTCGTGGTTTGACTCTTCTGTTGTATGTCGAAACCTGGCATTGGATTCTCCGACTTCGACTGGAATCAAGGCTTCAGAGCCATTTACTAAGGAAAACGGAGTCTCTCATGTGCTGAACTTCGATGTTGTTCAATATGCCCAAAGAACTTCGGGTAGAATTTCTCTCCATTTCCCTTTATCTTCATTCAACCTTTTCTTCAAGTTTTGGATGATAGTCTTGTTCGTCGATTCGACCTGTCTGTTCCCACTAGGGTGATACTGTGTTGACAATATCCTTTTTATTTTATGATCTTCGAGGAATTTTGTTACTTTTCTGCCAACAAATTATTTACCGTTGTCGCATACTATTTCTACGGGTATCCCAAATCAACATGCGATGTGATCCCAGATGAATCTATAACCTCTTTCTCTTTGACTTTCTCGAAAGCCTGTGCTTCAACCCATTTAGAGAAATAGTCAGTAATAAACAAAATGAACATAGCTTTACCTAGGGAAGATGGAAGAGGGCTGACGATGTCCATCCCCCATTTCATGAATGGACATGGTGATAAGACCGAGTGAAATTGTTCTCCGGGCTGGTGAATCATCGGTATAAACGTTTGACATTTATCGCATTTTCTAACAAACTCCTTAGTCTTTTCCCATGCTATCCCAGTAGTATCCTGCTCTAATGACTTTACGAAGTAGTGATTCGGTGCCGGAATGGTTCCCACAAGTGCCTTCATAGACCTCCCGTAGAACATAGTCGGTGTCTCCTGGTCCTAAACACATTGCCAAGGGTCTATCGAATGTCCTTTTATATAATGTTCCATCTTCGGCCAGTGTGAAACGAGAAGCTTTAGTTTGTAGGGCCCTCGATTCTTTAGAATCTGATGAGAGCTTTCCATTCTTCAAGTACTCGATGTATTTATTCCTCCAGTCCCGGGTTAAGCTCGTAGAATTTATCTCGGCATGTCCCTCCTCGATTATGGATCTCGAGAGTTGAACGACAGTCCCCAAGTTGATCTCATCTTCCTCGATCGATGATCCCGAATTCGCAAGTGCATCGGCCTCACTTTTTTGTTCTCGAGGTACATGTTGTAGAGTCCATTCCTTGAAACGGGGCAAAGTTACCTGCAATTTGTCCAAATACCTTTGCATTCTATCCTCTCGAACTTCGAATATTTTGTTCACCTGGTACACCACCAGTAAAGAGTCGCACTTAGCTTCATTGACTTCTACTCCCAAGTTTTTAGCTAGATCGAGACCTGCAATCATGGCCTCATACTCGGCCTCGTTGTTAGTCAATTTAGAAAATTTTGATGGATTGCCTAATAATGCTTCCTGTGGACGGCTTCAAAATGATGCCTAGCCCGGACCCCTTCACATTCGAAGCACCATCTGTGAAAAGGGCCCATAACCCCGATGATGTACCTGATTTTAATAAAAGTTCCTTTTCGACTTCAGGTACGAGGGTTGGCATGAAATCGTCCATGAAGTCCGCTAAAATTTGAGACTTGATGGCCATTCGGGGTTGATATTCGATATTGTACCCACTGAGTTCGACAACCCATTTGGCTAATCGGCCCAATAGTTCGGGCTTATGTAAAACATTACGGAGTCGGGTTAATACACATATGGGGCGACATTGAATATATGATTTAACTTTCTAAAGGCGTTTATCAGCGCAAGTGATAATTTCTCTAGTGTGGATACCTATTTCTTCTCCTAAGGTTCGACTTACAAAATAAACAGTAAACTGCGTACCTTGCTCTTCTCGAACTAGGACACCACTTACTGCGATTTTGGATACTTCCAAGTACAAGTAAAGTTTCTCATCCGCCTTCGGAGTGTAAAGCAGTGGTGGGCTTGATAGGTATCGCTTCAATTCTTCCAATCCTGCTGACACTTTGGAGTCCAGGCGAAACCATTCTTCTTTTTGAATAAAGAGGAAAACATGTGGCTTTGATTTGATGACCTCGAGATGAATCGGCCCAAGGAAGCTATCCATCCAGTCAGCCTTTGCACAGCCTTTACACTGTCCACGACAGTGATGTCTTCGATGTCCTTGATCTTATCGGGGTTGATCTCGATCCCCTGATTTTATACCATGAAGCCAAGGAATTTTCCTGAACCAACCCCGAAAGCATATTTCTCGAGGGTTGGGCTTCATGTTATATTTTCTTAAGATCTCTAACGTCTCCTACAAATAAGTCAAATGGTCCTCTTAACCAAGTCGGCGGCTTTCTTTTTCATGGTGGGCCAGTAATAGCCTACTCGTATAAGGCATCTAACGAGGGCTCGGTTGCCAGTGTGGGCTCCATAGTGGCCTTCGTGTACTTCCTCGAGGACGCGCCTGGTTTGGTTTGGCCCTAGGCATTTCACCAAGGGGCCATCAAACGTTATTTTGTACAAGTCGTGGTTGTGATGTTGTATCTGGCCGCCTGCATTCAAAGCTTCTTGGCTTATTTTTTGTCTGATGGAGTACTCCCTCCTACAAATACGCTATAATACGGTTGCGCCAGTCCCAAATTAAGTTTACAAAGTGTACCTCAATTTGGTTTATTGATGAATGGAGGAGGGTAACCACGTTTTCCTTTCCGCTTATATTCTTGGTGGTTGTTGCTAATTTGGCGAGGCCGTCTTCCTCGATGTTTTGTGCCTGTGGTATCTGGTAGTGTTGACATTTGTCGAACTCCGATAGTAGCTTATGAATTTCTACCTAGTAAATTTGCAGCATTTGCTCTTTGATTTGAAAAGTCCATGTGACTTGGTTGACGATGAGTTGTGAGTCACATCGGAGGATGACTCGTCGTGCTCCATACTTGAGAGCTAGTCTCAGTCCTGCAATAAAGGCCTCGTACTCGGCCTTATCGTTAGTCATATCGGGGCACCGTATGGAATGAAGGATGACTTCGCCTGTTGGGACCTCGAGTACGAGTCCCAGTCCATTTTTTGGCGCGTTGGAAGCGTTGTCGATGTATAGGACCCATAGGTTGGGCAACTTGGGAGAGGTACGAGAAGCTTCCTGCTCGACCTCAGGCATTATTTTGGCACTGAAATCGGCGACGAAGTCGGTGAATACCTGCGACTTTATCGTTGTTCGCGGTTGATATGTTATATCGTGCTAGCTTAATTTGATGGCCCACTTGGCCAATCTCCCTGACTGCTCGGGTTTATGTAGGATGCTTCTTAGGTGGAAGGCCGTGACTACCGAGATAGGGTGGCATTGAAAATAGGGTTTAAGCTTTTGTGAATCTACGACCAATGCTAGGGCCAGCTTTTCAAGGTGGGGGTACCTTGCTTTGGCGTCGACAAGGGTTTTTCTAATGTAATAGATTGGATATTGCGTACTTTTGTTCTCACGGACCAACACTGCACTTACTGCGACGTCTGATACGCCAAGTAGATTAAGATACGCTTGCCGGGTTATGCCTTGTCGAGTAGCAGGGTCGAGGACAAGTATGCCTTTAGTTCTCTTAGGGCATCGATGCACTCGAAATTCCACTGGAGTCCGTTGTCCTTTTTGAGCACGTTGAATAATTTGTGGCATCTGTCATAGGATCGTGAGATGAACCTCGACAGGGCGTCTATATGACCGATCAATTTCTGTACATATTTCTTACTGGTCAATTTTTAAGGTATTCCCTCAATGGATTTGATTTGGTCGGGGTTGACCTCAACGCCTCTTTGCGACACCAAAAAATCGAGGAACTTCCCATAGGTCATGCCGAAGGAACACTTTTTGGGGTTCAGCTTCATGTTGTATCGCCTTAGTATATCGAAGGCTTCCTTCAAGTGGTCGATGTGGTCCTCCTTTCTTTTTGATTTGACCAACACATCGTCTATATAGACTTCCATTGTTTTGCCGAGTTGTTCTTTGAACATCTTGGTAACCAGCCTTTGATAAGTCGCCCATGCATTCTTCAACCCGAACGGCATGACTCTGTAGCAGTAAGTCCCTTGGTGGGTGATGAAAGTGGTTTTTTCCTGATCCTCCTCCTCCATGAGGATTTGGTTGTAGCCGGAGTAGGCGTCCAAGAAACTTAACAACTCGTTCCCGCTCTTGCGTCGATGAGTTGATCGATGTGGGGCAATGAAAAGGAGTCTTTTTGGCAGGCTTTGTTTAGGTCTGTTAAATCCATGCACATGCGCCACTTCCAATTTTTCTTTTTCACCATGACCACGTTGGCGACCCATTGGGGTATTTTGACTCTCATATGGAGCTGTTGGCGAGCAATATTTCTACCTCTTTAAGGATAACCTCATCGATTGCGGCATTGAATTTTTTTCTTATTTGTCGTACCGACGGGTAGAGTGGGTCGACGTTCAGCTTGTGTGTAGCAATGTCTTTCGGGATACCTGGCATATCTGCATGGGAGAAAGCAAACAGATCGGTGTTTTCAATTAAAAATTTATGAAATTTACCTGATTCTGAGAGTTTGTGGCCGATGTAAACCTTTTTGTTGTGGTAGTTTTTACCTAGTTGGACAGGGTCGAGGTCTTCCACCGTTGACCCTGTGGCTTCTACGACGTCGGGGTATTTTATGACGTCTTTTTGTTCGTCGTGTTCGAGCCCCGACTTCGGTAATTGCTATGTACCTAAGCCCTCCTTTTTTAACTGTTGAGTGTATGTGCAATCTTGGGCGATGCGGTAGCATTCTTGAGCCGTGTGTTGTTCACCTCGAGTACTGAATATTCCTCACGGGGTAAGGAACTTGATGACCTGGTATAAGCTGGACGGGATGGCCCTCATGGCGTGTATCCAGGGTCGCCCTATAATGGCGTTGTAGGTTGTGTCTTGGTTCATGACATGGAAGGTGTTTCAAGGGTGATGCCCCTGGACAGAACATGCAATGTTATTTCTCATGAGGTTCGTTCAACTGTATTGTTAAAACATGTTAGTTTTATGCAACGTGGTACTATCATGTACTCGAGTCTTATTTGAGTGAGAACTCGGGGCTGAATAATACACGCGCCGCTCCCGTCATCGACCACGATTCATTTTACATCAGTGTCTAAAATTCAGAAAGTAATGACTAGAGCGTTGAAGTGAGGAAAAGTCAAATTGTGGGTATCTGACTTATCGAAGATGATACTGTCTTCGAGGTCATCATACCGTTCGTGGGTGATCGACCGCTTCAGTTTTGTGTGTGGTGGTAAACTTTACATGGTTGATTGTTGCTTCGTCGCCTCCGCCGATGATCATTTGTATGGTGCGGGCAGGGTAGGGTGGCTTTAGGGGGCCTTGATGTTGTTCTCGCCCGCGGACGAAGTTGGCTCTTCCTCGGTCGCTCATCAGCTCTCTTAAATGTCCTTGGTGAATCATGTTCACCACTTTTTGCCGTAGGGTATGTAGTCTTCGGTCTTATGGCCCCGCTCCTGATGGAACTTACAGAGGGCTTTCGACTTTCTAGTATTTGGGTCGGACTTCATCTTTTGCGGCCACTTCACCTTGGGGCCGAGCTTTTCTAGGGCTTACACTATTTCTGAGGGGGAAACAAAGAAATTGTGAGCAGATAAAAGTGGAGGCATACCTCTTCGTTTCGGTGAGTCCCTGTATTTGGCCTGGACGGCCCTTCGGTTTGGAAGATAGGTGGGGGGATAGCCGCTCTGACGTAGGGTTAATTCCTTTCTCAATTGAAGCGTGGACGTGCATGGTCTTTTCGACCGCCGTTACGATGGTCCTTCCTCGACTCCATTTGGACTAATGTCAGTCGTTGAGTCAGACCGTTGAGGTCGTCTCGTCTTCTCTCACCTCGGTACAGTAGGCATTATGAATCTCTTCCTAGGTGGTGGGAGGGTATTTCATGAGCTGCTTAACAACTTTCTGGTCGCCCTCGACCCATTCCTGCTTAACCCATTCTGAAAGGTTGCTACCGCCATTCCCTCTGATACGTTTGGCAGGCTCATTCTTACCCTGTTGAACCAGGCGAGGAAGTCCCTGAGTCCTTCTTCAGGCAATTTTATGATGACGAAAATGTCATTCACCCTGGCCTCTGCTTTCTTGGCACCGCCGTGGGTGGTGACAAACTTGTTGGTCATTTCCTCGAACGTCATTATGGAACGTGCTAGTAATTGTGAGTACCATGTAAGGCTCTCCCTGTTAGGGTTTCGCCAAACTTCTTCAGCAGCACTGACGGTACCTGCTCTTTCGAGAGGTCGTTGCCTTTTACCGTCGTGACGTAATGAATGATATGATCTTCAGGGTCTGTTGTGCCGTCATATATCTTCAAATATGGTGGCATTTTGAAGGTTTTGGGTATGGCATGTGGGGATGCCTCCTCGATGTATGGTTTTTCAACAAACCGGCCGACGTCCCATTTAGGTAGAAGTTTCGGGGCGCCTGGTATCTTATCAACCCTTTATTGGTGCTTCCTCATCTAGTCGCGGAGTGACTTATTCTCGTTCTCCATTTCTTCCATTTTCTTTAGAATGGCTGCGAGCGCGTCATTACCTGTATCAACAGCGGTGTGAGTGTTACCTACTGGGAGACGAGCATGCTGCTCGTTGATAGTTGTTGTGGTGTACGCTCATGCGGTGCTTCTACTCGCCCCTTGAGCGGGTTTGTCGAGTATGTTGCTTAAAGTACTTGTAAACCACGCCTCTGTTAGTTTTTTCACAGCTGGTGGCTCTTTCTCAGTCGTGGATGTGGAGGCTCCCCTTTCATGTGAAGCGGTTACACTCCCACGAGGGGGAGGTGAGTTACTTAGCCTGGGTGAGGCACTCGGCGTCACATTATCCCCGTCTTCTCTGTCAACCTCGTTGATGTTGCTTAGGAAGTTGTTAGTGACATCCACTACTGCTTTCAGTCTTTCATTTCCTTTTCCTGCCATTGTTAGCTCGTGCAAACAAGAAAAAAATGGTTGTTGTTGTTCTTTTTTTCAGATCTAGAAGAAACTAAAATTTTAACTAGAACCTCCCCACAGACGGCGCCAAATTTTTTTATCAAAAAAGTATTAAACCTTTTCGTAAACGGATTAATTAGAAAATAGAGGGTGAATCCTAGTTAAATATAATAACTACTTGATCTGAAGTTTATATATATTGATGACGTGGGGTCGTGTCCGATAATATTGAATGTCAACTACAAATGCTCAATGATTGTCAATAAATGCGATAATGAAAGCGTGCAATAAATGTAGATAATGACAATAGATGTAATAAGAATGAATTTATCTCCCAAATATTAGATGACTTGGATGATTCTCCTTCCTGACAAAAATGTGGGACAATAGAAAATGAAGGTGGACAAGAAATCCTTGGATCTTGTGAATAAAAGATGTATATTTGAGCAATGGAATTAGTGGACAAGACAAGTGTCACGACCTGATTTACCCTCCGAAGGTGTCGTGACGGCACCTAATCTCTACGACTAGGTAAGCCTACTATAACGGGGAAAAATTGAAATAAAATGCAAGCAATAAAGGGGAATAGGGGCAATGATATAAGTAACGTACTGGTCGCTCGGATCATACAAACATAACTTCCCAAATTCCGGAATATCACACACAGTCACAAGCTTCTAACACTATTGTAGCTCTAACAAAAATTGGAAAAGTACATCAGAACGTCTCTACAAGATAGAATAGAAGGAGACTCGGAGGATTCTGCAGACGAGGCAGGAATACCTTGCAGTCTCCTGGAATCAGCAGCAGCGACTAACCACGAGGCTGATAGCTCATACCTAGGTCTGCACACGAAAAGACATGTGCAGGAAAGGGCATGAGTGCACCATATTTGGTACCCAGTAAGTGCCAAGCCTAACCCCAGTCAAGTAGTGACGAGGTCAGGTTAAGGCTCTACTGGATTTCTAAATAAGTCAGTTTAAAACAGTACAAAAGATAGGTAATGTCTACAGTAAACAGTTTAAGGAAAATAATATAAGTTTTACAGTAAAGAAAATCTTCGGCTCAACACAATATATCACAAAGTGAAATCTCCCAGGATACCGTCCAGTAGTTTCAAATGATTATGCATTACAGGGGGATCTCCTGGAATACGTCCGTAGTCCCAAAATAAATATGCGGTACAGAGGGATCTCCCGGAATACGTCCGTAGTCCCAAAGTAAATATGCAGTACAGGGGAGATCTCACGGAATAACCGTAGTCCCAAAGTAAATATGCAGTACATGAGGATCTCTCGGAATACCTCCGTAGTCCCAAAGTAAATATGCAGTACAGGGGGATCTCTCGGAATACGTCCGTAGTCCCAATTTAAATATGCAATACAGGGGGAAAGCTCCCGGAATACGTCCGTAGTCCCAATTTAAATATGAAATGCAAATGAATGCTGGATAAGGTTTATTTAAACAGTTCAGGAGAAAAGTCACAGGCAAGACAAATGATAGGACTAACTAAACATGGTGCACATAGTATCAAATAGGGAATTCAGGTAAAACAAGTAAACATGCTCCTTCTAATCTAAACTACACAATTAGCACATTAAACAGTGAAATAAGAGTGAAATGATTTATGACATGGAAGGAAAAATGGAATTTTTGAAACAATGGCCCGTGCACGTACTCGTCACCTCACGTACACGGCGCTCATTCAACAAATAGTACCAAACAACCTAAGGGGAAGTCCCCAACACAGATTTAGGCAAGCCACTTATCTCGATTGCTCTACTCAACTCAAAACCACGCTCTTGCCACGAGTACCCGACTCCGAGTGGCCCAAATCTATTCAATTCAATTGCATAATGTAAATATCATTGTAAGAAATTGATCTAGCTAATTAGTTCAAGGCTAAAACGCGAAATTAGGAAAATTGCCGAAAAAGTCCCCCGGGCCCACGTCTCGGAATCGGGTAAAATCACAAATTCCGCACACCCACTCGCCCACGAGTCAAACCATACCAATTTTACACTAATCCGATACCAAAATCTCAATCAAAACCCAAAAACTTGGCCTAAGAACTTTATCCAAATTTTCCCCAATTTTCCACCAAAATTTTGAAATTAAAGGATGGATTTACGCATAGATTCGTGGAAATTAGTCTAAACCAAGTAGGAATTACTTACCCAAATCGCCCAGGTGAAAATCTCTTCAAAAATCGCACTTTCCCGAGCTCCCAATATCAAAATATGAATTATGGCTCAAACCCTCGATTTTGGGTTTTAAGATTCTGCCCAGCCCCTATTTTTCATTGTGATCGCGGACAACCAGTCGCGATCGCGAAGATCAACCCACATGCGCCCTCAGAATACTCTACGCGAACGCGATAAAGCCCATGCGGATGCAGAGGTTCAGCTGCCTACTCTACGCGATCACGTACCATTTCATGCGATCACGATGCACAAAAATCCTACCTGGACTAAATTCATCTACGCGATCGCAATGAACAAAAGTCTACTGCACTTATACCAGAAAACCAGAAATCTCACACAAGGCTAAAAATGCCCGTTGAGCATCCAAAATACACCCGAGGCCCCCGGGACCTCGACTAAACCCACCAACCAGTCCTAATACCTCATTAAAACTTGGTCGAGCCTTCAAAACACATCACATAACACCAAAATCAAGAATTATGCATGGATTCAAGCCTAAGAACTTAGGAAATTTCCAAAATCTACAACTGATGCCGAAACACGTCAAAACTAGTTCGAATGACCTCAAATTTTACACACATGTCATAAATGACACTACGTACCTATATCCACTCTCGGAATTCCATTCCGATCCCGATATCAAAACTTTACCTATCGGCCGAAATTGCCGAAATTCTAACTTTCGCCAATTCAAGCCTAAATCTACTACAGACCTCGAGAAAACATTCCGAACACGCTCCTAACCCCAAAATCACCCAAAGGAGCTAAAGGAGTCAACGGAATTCCATTCCGGATCCGTCTTCACACAGTTCTAACTACGGTCCGATTTCTAAAGCTTAAACTCATATATAGGGACTATGTGTCCAAAAACTCTCCGAATTTCACAATTAATCATTCCGACAAGTCCCACAAGCAGATATAAAAGTGGGGAAAGAAGTTATTAGGGGATCGGGGCGCTAAATCTCAAAACGACCGACCGGGTCGTTACAAAAGCTTTTGTATATTTTTTGTAGTCAACTCTTTACAATGTGTTCTTATCAAAACAGTGAAGATCCTTTTATTCCTTATCTCTTCCTATTTATAGGAGATATTCCTAAGAAACCCTAAAAAGTATAACTGAAGGAATATATGAAGGAATATTCCTCCTCACTATTCTAAAACTTATTCTATCAGTTACTTCCACACATTCTTTACACGACCTCGACGCCAACCCTTCTTTAAGTGACTCCTCGTCATTGAGCCGTGGTCGGATTTGAACTCGGCCACATCTCGTCCATTTGCGGTCATCAAGTTCGGCCCAAATTTTGACCAATACATAAACCTTAACATTTCTTTGATTTGGGTTAAGAGGCAAGCAAATCTAGTTGCTCGTTTCTTGACAAGAAAGTCTAAAAATTATTCTAGTCCTTTTAAGTCTTAGGAGTATGCTCCTAATTTTATTGTGAACTTGTTGGTTGTTGATTAAGAGGGTGTTTGGGTTGTCTTTTAAGCTGGTCAAATCAATTTTAAGCTCTTTTAGTTTCAGTGTTTGACAAAGTCAAAAAGTGCTTAAAATAAGTTAAAAATTACTTAAAATAAGCCAAAAACAATAAGCGAGGCAACCCCAGCTTATTGCTTTTTGACTTAAAAGCTATTTTGGCTGAAAACCCACTTTTTTTAACCCAATCCAAATGGACTCTAAGGCCTCGTTTATTTTTTTAAGATCAAGACCTCTGAATTTGAATACATATGAATATCAAAATATGTATTAAGATTAAGACATCTGAATTTGAATAGACATCTGAATATTAAGATGTGTTTTAAGATCTTACTACTAAATGATCACTGCAAAAAAACTGGAATTAGCTACGAACATCGTCGCTAATCTGTCGCTAAAATGCTCGTAGCTAGCAGAATTTCTTGATAATCTGTTGCTAATTCGTCGTTAAATGATATTAGCGGCGAATTTTTCTGTTTAGCTACAGAATTTTTTTCGTCGTTAAAATTTGATTTTTTTAGTAGTGGATTAAGACTGTTTGTTTTTCAAACATCTGAATATATATAATTTATGTTTATTTAAAAATTAGTAAATATAAATTCAAATAAAATACTAATTAGTCTAATATTCACACACACATATATATATATATATATATGGGGGGGGAGGGGGGGTAATTGGTAGTGGTAATAGTTAACGATGGTTCTTGTGAGTGCCGACTAGAAGGGATGGTTGGTGGTGATTTTAGTTGATGGTGGTTGGTGGTGATTTTGGTTGATGGTGGTTGGTGGTGATTTTGGTTGATGGTGGTGGTTCTAGGTAGTAGCTAATGGTGATTGGTAGGGATAGCGATTATGGTGGTGGTGGAGGTGGATGATGATAGTTAATAATGTTGGGTGGTGATTGTAGTTGTGGTTGTAATTAAGAAAGGTGATGATGAGTGGTAGTAGTTTATAATGGTGGGTGGTGCCGGCTATGGTTATTGATGATGATGGGGTGGTTGGTAGTGATAGTTAAGGTGGGTGAGGGTGTAGTTATGGTTGAGGATAATGGTGGTGGGGGTGGTGGGTGATGGTGGCGGCTATGCTTGAGGATGGGGGTGATAGTGGTGGTAGTTGATAATGGTGACCGGTGACGGTTCTGGTTGAGGATGATGGTGGTGGTGGTGGTGATTGTTGATAATAGTCAACAGTGGTGGCGGTTAGTAATGAATGTGGATGATAGAATCTTAATGAAATCAAGTCTTTATTATAAATCTTAATCTTAATAAGTCTAATAAAAAGTTGTTGTTAAGTTATAAAAGAAAGGGAGAGAAACGGAATTAAGTACAACCCTGATCACGCTCAACTATGTCTTGTAGAAGACTAAACGGGTGTTGTAAATATAATCCTGGGGTATTATGCCCAGAGTCGATCCCACAGGGAATAGACGTATCAATTGAG